>JANAVB010010198.1:16731929-16859429 GCA_029216955.1 Iris pallida | reverse complement strand
AACCGGAGTGATGAGATCGTGTCTCTATAACCATCATAAAGATAGATCAAAACAAGAAGTAATTTCTGAGAATGAAGCAAAAATTGAAAGGAGGACAGTTTATATTCAAGGGAAGTCAATAAGCAACAATTTTAGATAAAATGAATCTGATTAAGAGTTTTTTCTAATGTGATTGAGTACCTTTAAAAATATCCTAATCCTACTGCAGACTATAGTGATACTCTAGTTCGAATACCACTACATAAACTCGACCTGCATGGGCCAACACTAAAAATGTGTCATAACCCGTACCCTAGAGTAAGGGCACGAGAAGTGGGTACGTCCAGCCTACGCCACAGTGTCGACGGTAGAACGTTGTCCTAGGTCACAATATCTAATAATATAATTCTAAGCAGTTTATACTCCCCGAATGGGGGTGACATAGCAGAAAGTAAACTCAATCACAACTAAGGAAGAAGAAGCACGATATGATATAGAACTCAAGGAAATACAGATGATCAGAAGAGTCTAAGATAACATCTCAGCAAATATCCAGAAATACAAGTCTCAACTACTGAATATGAAAGAATATATACAACCCAGATCTCAAGACAGAAATAAAGCCTAACTAAACTAGTCTCAAGACAACATAAGTAAGATAAAGCCTAACTAAACTAGTCTAGGCAGTAGGGGTAAAGTCATCAGCTAGAGCTGGGTCCTTCTGAGAGTCCAGCTCACAAGTGTCGTCTAGGGCTGTCCCATAGAAGGTATCCACACAGGCCTCCTCCTCGTCCTCTGTAATATTTTCAACAGGTCCAGTCAGGACAGGAGCGAGCACAATATATCTCAACAGATCATAGCAGGTTAGAAAATATAATCATGCAGTAAAGTAAGATACATGAACTGAAAGAAATAGAGTATATAAACAGAGAGAGAACTGTAATAGAAATATCTACTATAAATAGAGAACTAACAGTTGTAAGTGGCTCAGAGTACAATATAAACATGTGAATGGCATAGGAGATTCTGATGCTACACTACGGAAAGATTCTGATGCTACACTACTTGGATATTATTCACATGTCTACTTCTACTCCCCTGTACCCCAATCAATATACAAGGATCCAGCCAGGTTATGTTATGATTCCATGCAATGGCCCACAAGGGGTATACATGGTAGGCCCATAAATGGGTGATTCTAGGAATGCCCGTAAAAGGGAGATTCAAGGAGACTCTGTAATCATGAGAGTACATATCACAAGTGATCAATGAACTATGAAGCATAGTGATACACAATGTAAGTAAAACGCACAGAACATGTAGTATCCGATGCTCCTGAAGGATAACATCTCAAGAAGGGATCCATATAGTACTAATCCGTGTGACCAACGTGACAAAATCAAGTAAAGTAATTTAAAGCAGGAAAATAATTCTAAACAGGATATGAAATGATCAGAGAATGTACTCGCCTGGTATCCTGAATATCTGAAGAGAATATACTGTCCGAGGAGTGGTGTCTGCCTCCTATAGAACAGTACAAGTCACTATATGTCTAAAATAATAAAATAGACTGCTACAATGCATCTACATGATGTTTGGGGTCAATCTAGGCTAAAGTCAACCTTTGGTCAACTCTAGTAAACCCTAACAGTCAAACTAGGTCAACAAGGTCAAACAGGGTTAAACTAGGTCAAACTAGTCTAGTTTGATCAAACCTAGGCTTAACAAGTCAATCTAGGTCAACTAAACAAATATCATACAAGTCACACTAGCCTAGTGATACACAACTGTACCACACCACATGCCGTAGGCTATTCTACCTAGGCCATAGGCCAAAACACATACAGACCAATACACCCATATATCATATTAGGCTATATACACATTATCTATATAGGTAAAAGCCATATCTATTTCACATTACCTAATCACATTGCACATATCACATTAGGCTATATATATATATATTACACTCACTTATATATTCACATTTATATAGGCAATTGTATTATCCATTTCACATTACACTATCATACTATACAATTCATATTTATATATTCACTAGGTTATATATATATATATATATATATATATATATATATACACACACACATAGAGGGAAAAAAAATATATATATATATATACACACACATAGAGGGAAATATTAATTTTAAGGCAATGTGTGTGTGTGTCTCATATGTGAAGTGGAGTGTGACAGGAATTACCATAATGTGTGTGTTTAGTGTTTAGGCATGGGTGTGTGCATGTCAAAAGGGTTGTGTATAATGTCATATGTGTGACAGGACATTAGTATAGAGTGTGTGTGTAGGAGTGTACCTGTATGTGTATATGTACATGTAGCTATAGTATGTGTGTATATGTGATGTGAGAAAACAGGGTGAATGACAGTTTTAGGATTTTAGTGAATGAATGTGTGTCATGCTTTTGTGTGTAGACAAATATGTGTGTGTATGTAATATGATAATAGTAAAGAGTGTGTATCCAGTTTTTTGGGTAGAGAAAAGTGTGTGTGGGTGTATATATTCTCAGTTAGAACAGTGCAATATAGGATATTAGTTACATGTGTGTGTGGGTAGGATAACAGTGCAAACTGTTCTCAGGAAAAATTCAGTATATTCATAATTAGGTTTCAGTTGACATATGACAGTTTCAGTTTTAAAACTGGAATAAAAGGTTCAGGATTAAAGAACATGGATGAGTATTCAGTCAACACATTGCATAGCCCCAATCAATATTGAAATCCCATAACATCCATGAAACAGCCGACAGGAATTAACATAATGTGAATGAGCCTAACATGGAATTTAAGTATCAAAATTAGTTGACAGTAAAGAATGAAATCAATTTGACATTTCAATTTGATTAAGGAAAGGAATTCAACTTAGGTATTGAGAAAGGGGAATCAAATCTCAGCTTAGGATTCCTGACAGTTAAATATGAATTAAAAGACAGTTAACAAACATTGAAAATTTAGTTTAAGGAAGGAAATGAAGATCAAAACTCATATCCTAATATACAAATTGACAGTTCAATAGGAAAAATCAGGACAATACATAACAGTCCCATTTTAATGTTCGAAATCCATTTTTTTAATACAAATCCTATTTAATATGTAAAACCTAACTAACAGGTATCAACACACATGTAGGATCAAGCATATTAATTTAAAACATCATTTTAACAGTTAAAATTGGAATGAACTCTGGAATTAACAGGACTGAACACTGTATATCAGTCCCTCATGGGAATCATCAAATTCGAACATTAAAAGACGTTAACATGCTAAACAAAGAGTGGGTAATTAACAAAGCATGTGTACACATGTCTTGTGTGTCCTCACGTGCCCAAAAAACATGACACAGGCGTGTCTAACACGATACAAACACATGGGGTGCACCAAGTGTTGCACAGTGTCGTGCACACGTGCACGTGTCTGTAGAACATGACACAGGAAACATGGAGTCTCGTGATCACGCCCACGTGTAGCCCACGTGTCAGGCTACACATAGGACCCAACACGACACGACCATGTCGTGTCCAGAGTGGACATGACTCGCCTATCAGTACGCGATTCAGACTGAACGCGCGCGCGCATGACATCGCATGTCCGACACGATTCCATTGGACACGAGGCTTGTGGGACAGGTTCACAGACACTGCCCCCTCCTCTCAGTCAAAGCACGGCCCACCACATGGCCTGTGCACTGAGCACGAGGCCCCGAATAGCAGGGGAAACCCTGGCCGCACACGGGGCCGTGTCCACGAGTCCAGTACGACTCGGACACAGCTTACAGTCACCTTATTCGTGTAAAATCACACAAGCAACATAGAGAACAAATTTTCTATTCAAAAATATTTTGAAAACAGCAAAAATCAATCCATTGAGACATTAGGTCGAACACCTAAATAGCCTACTGATACGCGTCCGATACGGACACGTATCCGACACAGGTTGGGTTCAAATCCTACCCGAAGCTAAAGGGGACCTAGGGCTATGCATCCATGATGATAAACCAATAGTTTAAATGGAGTATGAGGGATTTACCAATGGGTGTCTCGAGCTCAAAAACTATCAAAGTGTAGTCCCTTTTACTGTAGCCCGAGCACTGTGGATTCCCCAAATCAGTATTCTACCTTCATGGACAACAAGAGGGTGATGGTTAGGTCACAATGCAAGAAGTTTGGTTGAAAAAGGATGAGGAATGGAGAAGTTATTGAGTAATGAAGTTGAGCTCACCTTGTTCTTAAAAAAAAAAGAATGAACAAGAGGCAATGATTTGGGAGGGATTAAATAGGCTCACCTAGGGTTTTGGGCTGGCCACTTCTAGGGTTTTTTGGCTAGGATGGAACCTAGGTTTTAATGCTAGTCTCAACTAACTAAAACTAGCTAGCTAGTCTAACTTGATCATTCTAACCAATGACTAGTCATGACTAATCCAAGCTAACTAACCCTAGTCTAGGCCATGTCTAATCTGGGTTAGGGCTAAACTTCTAGGTTAAGGACTAACATAACACATAGCAATATTTAATTAATAATAAATTCACATGCATCCCAATAAATTCTAATAAATTCTATTAAATTCAAATATATTCAAATTGACCAAAATACCCCTAGGCTAAAAATGATAAATGAAACACCCTAATCACATGGCTAGGCTCTAGGTCAAGCTGTCTCTAGGGTTACACTAGCGAGACACCAACACTAGCAAGACACCAAATCACAAGTCATGATTTTAAATAGTTTAAAAATGATTAAAAATTACCAAAAATCATAATATGAAATAAATATCAATAAATAATAATTATAATTACAAAATTTCAAAATTACCCTCATCTGGAAAATTGGGTGTTACAACATAGTATTTTTGGTCCTGAAATTCTATGCTTCTACATGACCCCCTTCAAAGTTTTTAAAACTTTTTATCAAGTTTTGGAATACTTTGAATCAGAAGCATGGTGGTGTCCTCAACGGGGCTCATGACTATTCGGGCGTATGATTATTCTGTACATCAGTGATGGGGCGCATGCTCCTCTCAGTTAAATGATAACGCTTTGAAGTAACCAATAAAAGATTAATGATGATCTTTTTAGATTATTTGCAGTTATCATTTCGCAGAACCCAAAACGGCGGCTGAAGTCACTCATCATCGATTTCCGCGTATGCCCAAGCCTATAAATAGGCGTCTGATGGAGAGAGAGGGTTCTTCTCCACTTTGCTTTCTTATTCTCTAGAGTTCTTCTTTCAAAAAACCCTAACTTCTTCTTTCAAGAGATGGCCCCCAAAACTCCTCGCGGTGGTGCTGGCAAGGGACAAGGCAAAGGAAAAGAGCCTGTAGAGGCTACTGTGGATGATATCCCCAGGATGCCCGTCGACGTTCGATCGGCGGTGATTGGTAGGTTTTGTCGCTCTTTACCGTACCTTTCTGTACTCGAGTAGGTCATTTTAGAACTCATATACCCTGACGCGCATGGACCTTGAGTCCTGATGACGTGCTGAAGCTTTACTGCTGACGCACATGGGTTTAAACCCTGATGATGCGCCAAAGCTTCCCTGCTGATGCACATGGGTTTAGACCCTGATTATACAACGAAGCTTCCCTGCTGACGCACATGGGTTTAGA
This sequence comes from Iris pallida, assembly GCA_029216955.1. NCBI lineage: Eukaryota > Viridiplantae > Streptophyta > Magnoliopsida > Asparagales > Iridaceae > Iris > Iris pallida. The sequence goes on along the minus strand of JANAVB010010198.1, from coordinate 16,853,808 downwards.
CCCTGATGATGCGCCAAAGCTTCGCTGCTGACGCGCATGGGATTAGACCCTGATGATGCGCCAAAGCTTCCCTGATGAGGCACATGGGTTTGGATCTTGATGATGCGCCGAAGCTTCACTGCTGACGCATATGGATTTAGACCCTGATGATGTGCCAAAGCTTCCCTGCTGAGGCACATGGGTTTAGACCCTGATGATGCATCGAAGCTTCTTTCCAGATGTGCCTGAGCCTTGGTTCAGTGTATGCGCTTCTGATGAGAGCATAACTCAGAATTTTTGTTGTTCTAACACTTCTTTTGCTGACCGCCAGTGTCGATGACCGTCTCGCTCTTGAACGAAATGCTTCTAGATGCTGTTCTCTGTCAGATGGGAGTAGATTATAACGAGGAGGTGATAAATCATGTCCAAACTGCCATTATGCTGGATCAGCCTCCCGAAAGAATGACCCAAATCCGGGAACAACAGCATTGGTTCCTCCACCGGATGATAGAGCGTGGCATTTTAAAATCTGCCATTTCTGATAATATGACTTTCTTGAAGCTTGAGTTCCTGTTTGGGGACCGCCTTACTTCTACTGAATCAAAGGTGTTAAAGATCATGGAAGATTGGTTCTTTACAGCCAGAGGGGTGCATATGACTGTTAAGCAACTTGAGCTTCAATGGCCTTTGACGGCTTTCTGTCGTCTTGCTTCCAAGATGAGGATGTCTTGGGAGCTAACCCCATCTCAAGGGGGAACGGTGGCAGGCACCATCAAGATCGACGCTACCTCCAATCAGAGGGATACATTGGCTGCCATACGGGCTGGGCCTTCTTTTACCTAGCAGATTCTGCGTCCTGGAAGCATTTACAGTGACGTCCCTACCAACACATTTGCTTTTGGCACTTCAACTTTTACAAATCGTTTGCTGTCATTGAAGCGGTCGTACCCGAAAGGTGAATTTTGGGTAGAGGGTTGGTGTTACTATGTTTCCAAGTGGGACAAGCTGATACTCTGGGTTCTGACGCAGTTTTGAACCGAACTCCGAGAGATTGGGATGACTGCCGCGATCCGGGCTACCCAGGCAGGCGTTGACATCAACAGGCATATGTTCATCGTGCTTCTGGAGATGTTTAACACTCAGACCGGGACTTTTTTCACTCCGGTGGGGGAGCTGGGATTCGTACTTCATGAAATGTACGAGGTGTCAAGGCTCCCTTGGGGATCAGAACCTTGTGAGGAATATTTTTCGACCAACGAGGAATTCCAAGTCCTGGGGGACAAAGCAGAGGAGACGATGGCCGCTTCAAGGAAGTGGCGAGTCATCATTATTATATGCAGAAGAGGGATAAGGGCGGGTCACAGCCTCATGTGACTGCTTGGAGAGACAATGTCTTTAAGCAAGACAAGGAGAATCCCTCTCAGTTTATAACTCTGCCAGCACTTTCCAGTAACGCGGTACTCTCTGAAATGAGCAGGCTAAGTGAGAAGAGTCCCCGAGAAAACGAGGACCGACAGTCGGACGAACGCTCCTATAGCTATTTCTGGCATCTTACTCATCGGATGTCGTCCAAAGCAGTGTTGGTTGCTTATCTGATGATTTGGCTCCAAGATTATGTCATTTTTGGCGGGTCAGGCTCTGTGGAGAGGGTGACCCGAAACCTAATCCTGCCAGCTGTGAAGTTGGTCTTTGGTTGTCGCATGGCTCTACTCTCTGCAATGGTGTGTAATCTGCTGCGAGGTTTACGAGAATTTGCAGGAAATGTCGTTCATGAACGAGGTAGGAATGATAACTTTCCCCGTGCCGAACTGCCGTTTCATTATTTGATGGGGTGGTTAATTTTGTACCATCCCAACATGATGAGCCCAGGCCCGGAAGAAGACCACAGGGCCGGAGACGCATTCCTCTGCCGTTTCCACCAGAGGAGCTGGTTGCATGCTGGTGTTCCTGTTTGTAGGAAAGTTTTATCCTACTTTCAGGGGTGGGAGATCACCAAAGTTGGCCCCGTCTTTTTGGGTTTTGAGGCCAACGAAGACATAACAGATTCGAGTGAAGATGCCACAACTCTGCCTCCATAGGGATTTCGCTGGTTGCAAAGCATCCGGCCGTCCCATCTGGTGTATCAAAATAAAAACTAGTGTTACTTGGAACCATATTTGCCAAGCCATTTTGCACGATAATTCGGCTATAATCAGTTGATGTTGGAGAACCACAGTATTGACCTGGGGTATACTGGAAGTTTGTTGGACGGTGCACGAGCTTGGTATTACTATAATGCCGGATGCACCGGAGCTCGCTTTACGCTACCTGTTCAGAATCCGCGGCCGCCGATTCTTTTCTCGATCGCCAAATTTTACTGTGCCATGAATGTCGTATCCCTGGATATGATCGGTAGACCAGTTTCATTGTCGGCACCCAGTTAGAGGAGACTGGGAATCTGTTAGCGAAGGCTCGGTCGTACCGCCCGCCAGAGGCAGGTTAACGAGGTACCCCTGCCGTATCCACGGGGTCAGGCAGAGCCCTCGACCGATCAGCCGAAGAGACGTGCTAATACAGAGGCTGGCTCTTCTGTGCCGAAGAGACAGAAGAAGGCATTGTCACTGGCAGTGTCAAAAGACTCAACTCCTGTGGATGTAAGGAGTCCTACATAATCTGGTTAGTTCTACCATTTTTGTGACATATACTTTCTTTTTGTAGGAGCCGCTGAAAAGGAGACCCCGAACTCCAAAATTGGGTGCAAGAAGACCAAAGTAAGTGGCGGGATCATCTGAAGAGCGCATTCCGCCGATCGTGATGTCTCCCGTGGAGGAGAATCCGGACGATGTCGTTCCTGCAGAGATTTTAGTATCTCCAGATTATATTGGAAGGGAAGCTAAGGATGAAGCAGTTCTCGGGAGGGTGCAAGCCTCCGTGGAGGCCTTTGGCATTGAGGACCCAGCAGATACGGGGCTTCCAGATGAGGAAGTGGAGTGGAGTTCGTCCTCTTCGGATGTCGTTTCTCCAGAGATGAGTGAGCCTGTTGCGGGAGCAACAGACATGATTGAAACAGAGGAAAAGGCTAATTCCTCTCCTTATCATGATGAAGGGAGGTCGGCTGCAGCATTGCCGAGCCCTACCCCAGACTCAGCAGCAGAGGATGAGGTGGCTACCGACCGGGAGGTAGCGACCGATTTTATCCCCGCAGAGGAATTCGATGATGAAAATGAGACTCGTTCGCCGAGCCTGACTCCAGGGGAGCCGAGTCAGAAAACAAGTGCTGATCTCGCTACTTTGCCAGAGAGGGAGGGTCCCGTACGGCCTGCTGATAGTGTGTTGGAGACGGAGGAGGTAGGCCCTGACGTCGGTGGTCCCTCGGAGCTTGAGAAGGGTAAGGGTTTGCTGGAACCCCTGTTGCTTCTTCTACTTGGGGTACGATATCGACGCCCCTCTTGGCTCCTTCCATTCTTTTGGCTCCTCGGGCCAGCGGAAAAGTTCAAGCCCCTGTTGAGGGAGAGTCCGTTGATGCCGAGGTTCCAACCTCGTAGATTGAAGTCGACGGGTCTTCTTCTAGTCCACCGTCTGGAGCAGCTCCTCCAACTCCTGCTATGACGCCGCAAGTGCTGGCGGATGCGGATGAGTACGTAAAGTTTATCATTGAGGCGGTGTAACAGATGCTGCAGAAGGGCGTATCACAGTGATGAATGCCAACGGGAGTTTCGCGATGGCAAAAACCATGGCGCTCCCTCACATTAGTCTGATATGTTCCCACCAGGGCCATGACCATATGGCCGAGATTCTGGATGCATCAGTGGCCGAGCTCGACCAGCTGCTTTTCGAGTTTTAGAGTTTCCAGCAAAATGATCTCTCCGCTCTGATAAAAGCATAAAAGAAGAAGTTGATCGCTGAAACTGAGTCATCTTATCAGGCCACCGTGGCTGTCTGGGAACGTGAGGTGGCCGAAGCTGAGGCTGCGGTGGAGAGGCTATCTCAGTCCATGCAGGAGAAGGTGGAGTTGCGAGCTGCGTTGGACGCTAGTATAGCGGAGGTTAATGCCAAGATTCACCTCCTTGAAGACCAGTGGGTCGGACTCTTGTTAGATGCTGAGCGAGTCCAGGCTGAACATGTAGCATCTAAGGAGGAGGAAGCAGCTTTCACCCGCTAGGCTCTTTCCCTGGCCCAGCAGCGGCAACAGTTGGACAAAAAGTATGAGGATGACACTTCCCCTGAGGCCATAGAAATGATGCGTCAAGAAGCCGAACCCCAAGTCCTGGCGACCGCAGAGACTCGAGCGGAAGACTTGAAGCGTCGGATCGAAGAGCTTTCAGCCAATCTCGGTGATGCTTAGGGATTGTAGCCTCTCCTTTTTTTGGTTATCTTATATAATTTGCAACTCCTGTTGGGGATATAATCCTTTACTTTTAAATAAAGAATAAAGAGTTTTATGGTATGTTCATTCTTGCTGTCATGAACTTGATGATTTGTGTGGACCTATTATCTTTTGCGTACCTTGGTTTTTAGGTACAGATAATATGTCTGAGAGAACCAATATATTTGCTCAGAGGTAATGTAGACGTGGTAAATATGGGGTTCAAATATTAGAATCTTCCTACTCAGAGGTGTTATGGACGTGGTAGGAGTGACTCTGGGGAGATACGCAGAACTACTCAAAGGTAATATAGACATGGAAGTTCTACGATCAATGTACGGCAACGCAGGAGTTGTCTGTACGGAATGTTTACTCAGAGGTAATATGGACGTGGTAAACATGATGGATAGCGTAGTCTTACGGAGCATAAGATTCTGCTTTGTAGGGCGTAGAGGAGCAACTCAGAGGTAATGTGGACGTGGTTGCCCTTCTACTGGAGATATAATGCAATGGAACAACTAGGTTCCAAAAGCATAAGATTTTATTTTATGAAAGGGATGTGTATGTGAGCTCTGATGATCAGGTCCACTGATTCCCTTACTAGGTAGAGGTGGAAGTACATATCTGAAAGATGTCAAGAGTAGTACTTCTTTAGGAACTTGCCGTTGGTGGGCATCATGAACAAGCTTGATAGGGCGAGGCGGTAAGCACCGTTTGAGTAAACCGTCTCTATGATGAAAGGTCCCTCCCATTTGGGCTCGAACTTTCTTGGTGTTTTGTGTGTCAACACCATCGGCCTCCTGATTGCCAGAACCAGGTTGCCTACTTGGAAAGTCCTCTGCTTGACCTTCTTGTTGAAAGCCTGTGATATACGGGCTTGATAGAGTTCGATACGCTGTTGAGCTAGGAGACATTTTTTGTCAAGTGCCTCCAATTCTCGCAGACGGCAATTTTGATTGTCTTTTTTTGTGAGTTGATTTGTGATCGCTACACGGAGTAAGGGTATCTAGATCTCGAGAGGCAGTACCGCTTCGCTCCCGTCGACCAAGGAGAATGGTGTATTTTCCGTCGGGGTCCGTACCGTTGTACGGTAGGCCCAAAGGCATTTGCCGAGCTTTTTGTCCCAGTCGTATTTGTTGGATGACACGACCTTTTTGAGTAGCCTGATGATAGTCTTGTTAAACGCCTCGGCCAATCTGTTTGCTACCGAATTGTAGGCGGTCGATGCCACGTTCTGAATACGATTCTTGTCACAGAATCTGCTAAAAATATGGCTGATGAACTGTGGACCGTTGTCATGGATAATCCTACAGGGTACCTCGAAATGGTAGATGACATAATGCTTGATGAAGCTGATCACCCTAGAGCTTTTTACTTTCGTCAATGGAACTGCTTCTGCCCATTTGGAGAAGTAGTCAGTGATAGATAGGATAAAGCGGTGTCCCCTCGATGAAGGAGGGGTGATCGATCCTACAATGTCCATGCTCCAAGCTTCGAAGGGCCAAGAGGCAACCGTAGGATGTAGTGGTTCCGACGGTGTATAGATTAAGCCGGCATGAAGCTGACAAGCATGGCACTTTTTAGCATAGTCGACAACGTCTGCTGCCATAGTTGGCCAGTAGTAACCCATGCATCGCAGTCGATCCTGTAACTTAGGCCCAGGTTGATGAGCCCTGCAAGTTCCATCATGAGCTTCTTGAAGGGCTTCGGCTGCTTCTTCGTTGGACAGGCATCGAAGGAGAACTCCATCATAGGAGCGTCGCTACAGCATTTTAGTAGCTGTATCGTAATAGAATCAAAGGAAACGCCTCCTGACTGAGACGGCTTCTTTCGGGTCTTCTGGGAAAACTCCGTAGACAGCAAAGTCGATGAACGGGAACCTCCAGTCTCGGATATTAATACCAGCACTTGTTGACATGGCATGGGCCATTTGTGAGCATAGGTTGTTTTTAGGACAGACCAAGTCTCGACCAACTACCGTGACGTAGTGCTGAGTCCCGAGGGGTGCTGCCAATGAGGCTGCGAATCCAGTCAGAGCGTCAGCCTCTAGGTTTTGTAATCGAGGTACGTGTTCTATAAAGAACTTGGTGAAGGTTAAAATAATGTTCAATGCAACTTTATGGTAAGAAACTAGATCTTCATGGCGAACTTCGTATTGCCCTCTGATCTGGTTAACGACGAGTTTTGAGTCACCGTAGGCTTCCAGATGATCTACCCCCAGCTGTTGCGCCAGCTGGAGTCCCATGATGAGAGCATTGTACTCGACAACATTGTTAGAGCACGGCTTCGAAAGGGAGTAAGCACGCTGGATGGCCAGCTGATCGGAGGAGACTAAGACTACCCCCACTCCGGGGATGATTTGGCCTTTGGGGCCTGTTCTTGAAGCGCCATCGAAAAACATCCGCCAGACGGAGCTTTCTTCGGTGATGTTTGATTCTTGGACCTTATCCGGGACGTCTTCATAGAGTCTAGAGGACTCTGGGATGGGGTGTACAGCTAAAAAGTCGGCCAGAGCTTGACCCTTGACGGCTTTTTGTGGAACGAATACCATATTGTATGGCGTCAACAGGATCGCCCATGTAGCTAGCCGGGAGTTCAATGATCCTGGCTTTGTCATGAGAACCCTGGGTGGATTACTCGGGAGATGACATGAATTATCTGGGCCGAGACATAATGGCGAGTTTTCTGGATGGCGAACACCAAAGCCAAACACTCTTTTTCAATAGGGTTGTACCAGTGTTCGGCCTCGATCAATGTCCTACTGAGGTAGTAGATAGCTTGCTCGTAGCCTGCATCGCTGTTCTGAGCCAACAGAGCGCCGAGTAAATGATCCATGGCACGGACGTAGAGGAGAAATGGTTTACCTGCGATAGGTGCCGCCAGAACTGGCAGGCTCGTCAAGTAAGCCTTGATATCATCGAAAGCTTTCTGGCATTCCTCTGTCCAGACATAGGAGACTCCCTTTTTCATGAGCTGGATAAAGGGTTAAAATTTTCCAGAATGGTTTGTTATAAACCTTCGGATGTATGCAAGGCGCCCTTGCAGGCCTCGAAGTTCTCAAAGATTCTTCGGAGGGTCCATGTCAAGGATGGCCTTGGTCTTCTCGGGATCGACATGAATGCCTTTCACCGTGATAATGAAGCCCAAGAACTTTCTGCTAGAAACCCCAAGGAAGGATTTAGCGGGGTTCATCTTGAGTTGATGCGCTCGCATGAGATCGAAGACTGTCTTCAGATCTTGTAAGTGATCACCCTTGAGACGGCACTTGACTGCGATGTCATCGACATAGCACTCAATTGTCTTGCGAAGATATGGATGGAAGATGGTACTCATAGCTCGTTGGTATGTAGCACCAGCGTTCTTCAAGCCAAAGGGCATCACCGTGTAGCAGAAAACCCCCTTCAGAGTCTTGAATGACGTGTGTTTTGCGTCATCGAGGAACATCTTGATCTGAATGTAGCCCGAATACCCGTCCATAAAAGATATGTGTTCGAAGCCACATGTATTGTCGATCATCACGTCAGTAATTGGGAGCGGGAATTCGTCCTTCGGGTAAGCGGTATTGAGATCCCTGAAGTCGATGCAGACCCGTATCTTTTCATTCTTCTTAGTGACATGGACGACATTGGCCACCCAATCCAGATGTTGCTCTTCACGGATGAACCTGCTACTCAGGAGTTTGTCCACCTCCTGATCGATAGCGTTCATAATGTCCGGACGAAAGCGTCGTTGTTGTTGCTTTACAGGCTTAGCATCAGGCAAGATGTTAAGTCTGTACATTACGATCTGGGGATCAAGTCCCAGCATAACTTCGTAGCTCCAGACGAAGACGTCGATATATTTCTTGGCCAATTGGACCAAAGACTCCAGGTCTTCTCCCTTCAGACTCTTGCTGATGAAGATGGGTTTGGAAGGAAATCCATCCCCAAGGTCAACTTGTTCGACCTCGTCTTCGGTAGGGGGTTCGTGCAGTTCAAAGTGAGACTCCCACTGCGCTCCTAGGCGTTGAGCCCAAGGTTTTTTTTCGAAGAATTCTGGCATTTGGTCTTCACCTTCATCTTCTTAAGATTGTGCAGATGCCATGTTGACTGATAGCACCTTCTTGAAGACTGAGCCGATACTGGTATCAGAATCCCAGGTTGATGCTTCGGACGAATGAGAATATTCTACTTCCTTTGCCTTCGAACTCTCTGGAGTTGCCGATGGCGTGACATCGCCCACCCCCCGTCGAGTTTGATGATAGTAGTCCTGCGGCTTTCCTTTAGGTGTTGGAAGCCGGAGAGGAAGACGTCGACCCTTGCCGTAGTTCAGGCCTTTGTTGCTTTTTAGATTGTAACCCATCTTTTGGATGAGGTACTTTGCCTTGTCCGTGTACCGATAGACTTGTATTCTACCGGTATCTGGTTCTTGCTCGAGTGGCGGGAGGTCTTGATGACGCACGACTTTGTCGAAGATGATGGATTCTTCGTCTCAATTTCGCGGTGGGACTACGAAACAGACCCCTTGGGACGAGACTACTCAATTTACATGATTGACAATCGTTATTTGTGTTTGCAACGACCGTAGAGCGTTATCTAATTTATACTTAAAGGACACTCTATTTTTGATGAAACACGAGATCTTGTCCCGCGGGATTACATTGTCCAGAGAGGGTGCATCTACATCAGCAGATATATACTCCCCTAGCTCTTCATCCGTGAGTACTAGGGTCGGATCGGGAAAGTCCACCGTAGCTTTGACCTTGGAGTCCGAGAGGGCTATGTGGGCCTTCTCCGGCATCTTGGATAAGATGGATGATTGCGGAGGCTTGCCTTTAAGACGCACCTTCAGAGGTGCCTCAACTGCGCCTTCAGTGATTGGTGCCTTCCCCTGTAGTTTTGCCACAAGGGGAGCCGATGTTTGAGGTGGCTTTTCCTTGAGGCGTATCTTCAAGGGAGCTTCAGTAAGTGTTCTACCTAGAGAAGTTGGTGCTTTTCCACGTAGCTTGATGGTCATAGGAGGCAGCAGTTTCCCTTTGAGTCGAATTTTTAAAGGAGCATCGGGAATCATCTCTGGCTCCATGTCCGGTTCTGTAACCGTTTCTGCTTCATCGTCAGCATAATTGGCTTCCCCTTCGTCCGACGACTTATACAGGGTAGAATTAGTGAAGTAGGCTTCGACCCCCTTGAAAGGGTCAATGTCCGCGAACTTTGTCCGAATGATGTCGTTGGTGGACACGTACTTCATATATTGGTGGAGTGTAGATGGCACCACCATGTACTCATGCAGCCACGGACGGCCCAGTAGGAGGTTGTAGTTGACGTCAGCGTCCATGACATAGCAAGTCACCTCGGTTCGGAGGTTACCGAAATGACACTTCAGCCATATTTTGCCCAGCGGCTCACTTTTGCTAGCATTGAAGCCGCTGATTGTAGTGTTGGAATGCGCCAGACGGTACATTGGGATCCCCAGTGTTGAGAGTAGCGTCTTCGGAATGATGCTGAGGGAAGACCCTGGATCGATCTGAATCCGCTTCACCTTGACGGAACCAACATACCCTGTACAATACAGTGGCCTGTTGTGTCGGTTGTGCTTGAGCAGCATGTCTTGTTGGGTGAAAGTTACGTTGGGGATAACTTCATCCGCATAATGGCAGTGTGCACATGTGGTCGGGGTATCCTCAGGCTGCTTGACCTGAATGATGAAGGATTCAGCATCCTTCAGGGCTTCACAGAGAGCTTCACGAGTGTCCTTGGAAAGACGAAGAAGCTCAAACAGGGATAAGCGGGCAGGAGTACTGGCAAGTCGTGCCAGTATGTCAAAGTTATGGGGCTTAGCTAGCCCCGAAGCATTCTCCTTTCACAAAGGCTTGTCGAAACGGGCCTCTACATGCTTCTGTTTATTGGTTGCTGGAGGCCTGGATGGGGCCTCTTCCTGGACAGCAGGGACGGTACAAGAAGGCACCACCTCGACGGCAGCTTCGTCAGGTTGGGCGTTCTGATGTGAGCGCATCTGTACAGGAACTGCCTCTTCCGTAGAGGAAGAGACCATACGGCATGACTTGATCTTCCTGTCCTTGGTTTTGGAGGCAGAGTGTACCTCCGGTTGAGTAACCTCAAAGACGAGATCGGGGTGAACCCATAAGATCTCTTCCCGAGATGTGGTGAGTGGGATGAGTCCACTCACGTTGTCACGAGTAGGTGGCAGATTGACCACCTCTATTGTCGCCTTTGGGATGGGGACGACACCATCTTGTGTTGTGGTTAGCGGTAAGGTGCCAAATTGGAGTGACACCAAGTTGGCCGAGACCGTTTTCTCTTCGTAGTCGACGGAGATAACATCCGCATTGATCATGCGCTGGATATAATTCTTGAGGACGTAGCAGTCCTTAGTTGGATGTTCGACAAACTGATGGTAGTAATAGTACCTCGGATTGTCCACTCTTCCAACCTCGTCGGGACGCTTCGAGTCCGGCAACTTGATCTTGTCACCCTGCTTCAATATCTCGAAGAGTTACAGGGTGTCTTCATCGTTGAAAGAATAAACCTCCTTTGGCCTTGGTCCAAGTGGAGGCTTCTGAGTAGGTGCTGATGCACCTTTGGAGGTATTGACAGTCAACGCCTGCTTCCCCTTCGTCTCTCGCCCAGGGTTGTTGGCTGTAGGCCATTTTCCTTTGTCCTCAAAGGCAGGGAAACTGACTCCCAGAAGACGAGCATTGGACGCCTTCTTTTCTGCTGCTTCGGCCTCGATGATCAAGGAACTCCAGTCGGGCGGAGGAGTGGAGTTGAGCCAGAGTTTGATCACAGGCAGCATGTTCATGCTGCAGGAGGAGAGGATTGCATATTCTGGCATACCCGGGGGCAGTCTGAAGCAGGCTTGTCGTAACCGTTCGATGAATGCTCGAATTGTTTCCTTCTCCTTTTGACGTATCTCTATAAGGGACGCCATTGTCATGTCCTTCCTGCCGTCGTAGAAACGATCAAGGAAGAGACATGTCAAGTCGTCGAAGGAGGATATGGAGTTGTCGGGGAGACTGGAGTACCAGTCGTAAGCCACTCCTTTCAGTACCCCGATAAATATGCTAGTGAGTAGTACGTCTTCCTTCGGGAGATGTCCCGTTTGAGACTGGAAGTACATCAGATAGCGGCGTGGAGAGTCCTTCCCGTCGTATGGCATCAATATTTTTGGTTTATATTTGGAAGGATAAACCACTTTGTTCCATTCGAAGGGGTACGGTTGTGGGATCCCCATCTTCTGGCGCTCCTCTTATCTGTTCTTGGACTCAAAGCGCTCGCGCAAGTCCCTGATCATCTCAACCACGTCTTCTGTAGAGCTAGGAGTCGAAAAAGGTGGTACAGCCTGGAGTTGAGCATTTGATGGCTCCGACGTCCGTGGTGCTTCACGGCGATCTGTATCCAAGGATACCCGTTGAAGGGGTACACTTGATTCTCTATTGGCCCCTGGGTGAGTACTGGTAGACGGTGCCCTTGCCAAGGCGGACCGCATCTCAAACACTGCTTGAGTCATTGTTTGCATGGAGGCAGATAGGGTTTTGAGTCCTCCCTCCAAGGTATCCATGCGCTGGACGAGGTCTACTGGCGGCGCATCTGACTCGGTATCACCCTCAGTCATGTATACTGTCAGGACATGGCTAGAAGTGGATGGATCGGTTGAGGCTTCACTTTTGGCCTCACTCTCCTGTAGAGGAGTCGCTTCTCCTGGAGCTTCATCTTGATTACCCCCAGCTATGTTCTGGAGGATATATTCGCCTTCGGGATCGACAAGGACTTGGCTACCCCCAGCTGTGCTCTGGAGGACGTCTTCGTCTTCAGGAGGATGATCGACAAGGGCTTGACTACCCCCGGCTATGCTCTGGAGGACGTCTTCGCCTTCAGAATGAGGATCAACAAGGGCTTGACTACCCCCAGTTTCCCCTAAGATCTTCTTTCTCACCCGAGTGCCTTCAAACACTCCAAAGGACGGGACAGTTGTCTTGGTTTTCCTCGACTGGTTCTTGGATGAGGACGAGACCGAGGAGTTGCCAGTCACCTTTCGGATTGACTAGGAGTTAGAGATTATGTTGCAAGAAGCAACCTTTAGTTCTGGCTCCTCTTCAATTGACACATTCTTCCCGAGACGACGTTGGAGTGGTGTTGATTATTGCAGCCGCTAAAACACCGACTACCTTGGTGGGACCGCTGTCTTACAACAGCAGTTGATGGTGACTACAGCACAGGTGTGCCCTGTGAGGGGTGCATTGTGCTTATCAGTCGACTCTCCTGATCGGCGCTTGTGATTGATCATATTACGCAAATCATTGGAGGAGAGTGCCACCTTCGCACCCCTATCAGGCGCATGGTAAGGCTAAGCGCCGGGGTGGTCAGGTGAATGTTGCGCCCCCTAAACTAGCGTAGAAGATGCGCTTATATCAGTAGTGGGGGCACAATATTTACAGTGACTTGAACCAGCCACAGACGCACATCCTATGTAGGCGCTGGGGTTCAAGACCACAGAGTTTGCCTTGCTCGACTTGGTTGCGAACGCAACAGATACGCCCAAGTGAGGCAAGGACTTTGAAGGTCGGCTCGTTTCTGGCGCAGAAGCACCCGAGTCTACCTTATACAGCTTGCCATCAGCAGCGCGCATGATCGTGAGCGCATGCTTCTAGTTTGCCGCTGGCATAGCACGTTTGAGGTGCATGGCCCGTGCCGCCTTGGACTTCTTCGTACCAGCCCGTTGGGGCGCATAGTACTCAGAGTCCAAATTCTTCTCGCCACGACAGTGAGTGAGCCTATCAAAGATAGAGACCTTCTGTGGCGCATCAGAGTTACTGCACAGGGCGTTAGATGCGCCCTTATTCCGTCGACGCATCTTTCTTGTCTAAGAAGGAGATGGCTGGGGAATGTGGTCAGCACCACGCTTTCTCGAGAGATGTGCTGCACCGGTGGGAGCATCCTGGCTGCGGAGGACGTCAGCAAGAAGGGTGGACTGCATCGGCGCATCCCCTTCAGTAGTGGTGCCAGAGGCCTCGACCTTGCGCACCCAGACTTGGCGAGTCTTCTTCGGCTTTGGCAGCCGCTTCGAAGGACTTACGCTGCCTTCAAAGATGAACTCCTCATACGCCTGTTGCTTAAGGCGTACGACTAGCGTCTTATGGGAGGAGCCCACCTTCACATCGTCAGATTACTACACAACTTTCTCGGTGTAGGAGAAAGAGGTCCCCAGCAGAGTCGCCAGCTTGTTTGCCATTAAAATCTTTTGATTACAAATTTCAATTACAAACAGAACAGTATTACAATATAGGACTTAGACGTAGTCCTAGGAGAATACTTTTGTTTATCTGGGTCCCTGTGTCGATGGAGCGAGTAGTAATGCGTTGACTCCGTTGACGATCTGACGACGATTCTCGGTTCTCTGAAGGTCCGAGTTGCTATGGGTGCTGGAGCTTACAGAAAGGAAGGAGATGTTGAGTGTATGTATCTGCCTCTCTCACTGTGTATGTAGGTCTCTGTCCGTAGGTGTCTCTGTGTGTCTGTGTCAGAAGGAGATGATCCCTCTATTTATAGCTTACAAGCTGGCTGCTCATGCGCGCATATGTAGGATCCGCCTGTACGCGGGGACGCCACGTGGTTGGAGCTGCAGGAGGTGCATGGATGATGCGCCATCATTTGTGGGTTGAATCCTTCATGCTGCTTTTGTGGGCTGACACGTAGCAGAGAGAGGATCTTTCTGTTGCTGAGATATTGGGTGATTAGCACCCCTTCATAGGCTGAATCGAGTCAAAGGACACATGGCGGATGCCCGTTGCTCAAAGATCTCGGATTTGGTGGAGAGTGATCTGATAGGATGCGCCTGGGATTGTGTAGCTCCCCTTCCCGAAAATGTAGAAATATATTATTATTATTTTTATAGTTATGTTTAGATTTTTAATTATTTAGATTATTATTACGGTAAATGATTTTGCCATGTTTAGGAATTGGAGTACAAGGTGACGAGAAATCATGGCACGATTAGTACAGTGACGTGCCTCGACTAGTACATTGGCCATGCTAGGGAGGACTGAGCCCGAGCCCATGTAGGTCATGCGGCGCGTCCAATGACATCCGTGTTGACGAAAATTTGGGATGAGTACGTTATATTATGTTTTAATGATTTAACGACTATTCCTAAATATTCGTGATTTTAATATTATAAATATTATTATTTTGATATTTAGTGACTTTTGTATAAAATGGGTCCTTGTGTATTTTAGGATTATTCAACTGTACGCAATGGCATAGATACCATTATTGAGTTATTGAATTTGTTATTATTGTTATTATTTTATAGAGATTTTATCATATAATATTATTTTATTATCATTGCATATATTACTTGTCAGATAAATGTTACATAAATTATATACGTGTATTCGTATCTAACAAAATAGGCCTTGCACTATGAATAGATGCTATTGGGTTTTTATTTAGATCTTACGGGAATAGTAGATAAGTAAATAAATAAATATATATTTATATATACAATGTTTATAAAGAAATATTTAATTTATATTTTAATGTTGGATAAAAACTTCTAGTAGTTATAAGGTTTGCTTAATTTATATTTAGATTTTAATGAGGCTTAAGATATATACATATATGGGTTTACCATATATTAAGAATTTCCATAATATTAGATTGTCATTTTATAAGTATGTATATATATAATCAAGTGTGTATTTGGTAAATAAATAAATAAAAAAAGATAACAAAGCCAGGCCCGGCCCAGCCGAGCCCAGCCGAGCGGGCACCCCAGCCCAAGCGATAACAAAGCAATTCCGAGCTCAGCTGAGCTCAGGTGCAAGGGCCCGATCCCCTGTAGTCAAATGCTTATATATACAGTATCCGGTTATAGATATATTCATAGTATATATTAATAGACAGGACGAGAGCGCGAGAGAGGAAACTCGCGGAACCCTAACCCGAATCTTCTCGACGTGCGCCACCATACCTACGCCGCCGACCCCCACGCATGCGCGCGCCCACAGCGCCGCCGCCGGCCGGCCGGCCTGACGGCCAGGCGCGGGAACCAGCCCGCAAGCGCACCAACAGTGCGTGAACAAGAGCAGGACAACCCAGTCCCACGTCCAACTTCGCCGAACGTGTTCTTCCGCCACGCTCGACGGTTTTCGGAACCGATTATACGGGTATGTAGTCAACTTAACCGATTTCAGCATCCTCTAATTAAGTTTTAGGTTACACGAACCAGATTGTCTGATAACTCGACGAAAAGTCGACGAAAAACTGTCCAAAACAGGACAGAACTGCGATCCAGACACCCATCTTGGGAGGCCAAAATTGGTCGATCCTGATAGGAAACTCAAAATCTATTTAAACAACTTTTTAGGCAACATATACAGGATTACAACACCTTTTATAGAATCTGATTTCGTAAATTATGTAGGAAGTTATTCGATCTCAAAGTTTCCCAAAAATCTGTTTTGAATATTGTAGAAAACTAGAAAAACTCATCCACACGACGTGCGTCCCGCCATTCTGGGCGACGTGGTCGCGCACCGTAAGCATTGAAAGCTGCGTAACGGTTTCGTGGTCGTGTGGACTTTGACGAAATTCAAATTGGTCGCGTGTGCGCGACGAATTTGATGCGTATCCGTCGAAATTTCCCGTATCGTGCACATTGCAAATTCTCCAATTACTTTGTGCATGTTCGTCAGATCGAGATGAAACTTGCGCCAACAGGACCGTATCATTTTTTTGGTCCTGTATGCCAAGTTTGGTCCGATTCTGAGACCGTTGATAAAATCACCGTTTTGCGGGCCCCACGGTCCCACTCAACGGGCGATTTTGTGCACGGCCCGCCGGAATCCAACTCTGGACATACGGTTGGGTTCGTATCAAAAAACTGGATCCGTAGACATATAGTTTGACGACTTTGGAGACCATTGACTCCGACACGCTTTTCGGTGCAAAGCGGGTCCAACGGCGGACATCGTTTTTGCCCGAAATTACCGTTTTGCCCCTGTGTCCAGAATTGGACGTAAGGACAGGCAATCCTAGCTAATTGGACTATTCTGAGATCATTGGTATTGTTTATTTCAGCTTCCGGGGACTGTGGTACGGGTTTTGACTGTAGTGGCACATTGAGTAGTTCAGATTGTCGGTTTCACCAACAAAGGACCACAGGCGAGTACAGTTTATTGTCTGCATTTCGATATTGATTTTCACTATATTTCATTGATTGGCCATTGGTTATGTGATTATTTTCTATTAAAATTGTTGAGTCGGGAATGAGAAGTACCAACGATGTGTGATCTGACCTTAGACAGTGTAGACAGTGTAGACAGTGATTCATTATTTCTTGTAGACAGTGTAGACAGTGATTTCTTGTAGACAGTATAGACAGTGATGTATTTATTGCAAAGTAGACAGTGTAGACCATGATTATTACTGCATTTAAATTGTGTAGATCGTGATTATTATTTTGTAGACAGTATTTCTTTATTGCAGTATTTTCTGTAGATAGTGTAGCTTTATACAATATAGACAGTGTAACTTAGACAGTGTAGACAGTGTAACTTAGACAGTGTAGACAGTGTAACTTTAGACAGTGTAGACAGTGTCGCATAATTGTCCCGAGACCGATCACATATCAAAGGTACTTCTAGCAGTTGGGGAAAGTCTGTTGGGTCTATTTATTTACTATTGGTTTTCTGTATTTCCTGTTTATTTTTTTAAAACTCGTAATTGATGCCTAACCTTTGTTTTATAGTCATCTTCTTTATTTGAAATTGCATTCAGTGAATTGTGCTCGTTCCATTCCTGACTGGAAACCAACATTTTCAGGTTAGCCGTGGATTCACTTAGCTTGGAGAGTGACGAGAATACTTGCAGACAAAAGCCTAGAAACTAGCTAAATAGTAGAGTTGTAGTCATTCCATTATTTGTACAAGTTTATATTTTCTGCAAATGTAAACCTTGTGATCATGGTAAGTTAAATTAATTTTTGTGAATGAGCATTATTTATGATTTGATCTTCATGGCCATGACAGCGTTCTACCGCCGACACTGCGGCGTAGGCTGGCTTGCACACGTCTCGTATCCGTTTAAAAAAAAAACGGGTGCGGGTCGTGACAAGTTTTTGTGGTGGCCCATGCAGGTCTGTCTTCGCAAATCATGCGAACTCGTGATAGTACTTAAGTTAGATGTACTATTGCGAGCCTGCGACTAGAACATGCTCATTCATGAACAAGGATTAATTTAATTGAATGGCTAGGACTAGGAGTCCCTTACACAAATTGACCGATGGGTAGTCTAGGCCATGCAATTTAGGGTGAATGTTATTAATTTTGATAGTTGTTAAATCTCCATAGGTACACTCTTACCTCTTGATTGAAAGTTATAGTCCCATATGATTCACTTGGAGAGGCAGAGCTTCCTGGAATTGATGATCACACCTAAACGAATTACTCAATTCCTTCTCGTTGCCTCTTTAGATATCATTCTCATATTAGTCCAAAGTGCCTATTTAGTTCCTATTTTGCCCCAGGAATTATTATTTCTGATTGGGTTATCCATATGCAAACCTCGAGTTAGTTTCGATTCAAGTTTTTCCTCAAAGGCTTGAATACACATGGAATAGTTAGAATATTTGTATTTCTTTGTCTTCAGTTATTCCCTCCATGTTTACCTTTTATTTTAAAGGTTGTGACTGACAGATACCTACGCTATCTCATAGTCAACATGTTTGAATATCTAGAAGCTCAGGAATTCTTACAGATATAGTTAAAGGAATGCTAGTTAACTCGTAATGGCAGGACAGCAGCGCACTGTCGCCATTTATTTAAATTCTGGAGACTATGGGTCCATTGCAGCCAGCAGCGCACTGGCAAGGCACGACCCCTAGCGTTAAAATTGGTCTAAGAAAATATAGGTTATAGAATTTTGCTAGAAATATGACCAGTGGTCCACTCTTGATCGTAGTTATCCTTGAGCCAATATTGGATAGAGTTAAGAAGTGTTTGACCTTGTATCATACCCGAGTTACGAAACCAAGGGTTTACCACAGCCTGAGTATACAGGCGAGGCGTAATCCTCGGTGAAATGACTTCAAACGTGATTACAAGTTTAGGATACTAGGGAGGATAGGACAATACCATGTATGTCCCATAATACCCAAAGCCAATGTTAGTGGAAGTTTGTAGTTGGGTAACACGTCCCCCGATCTAGCATTCCATGGTCCTTGTGACCTATTGATGAGGAAATTGATTGACGCTAATAGGTTGCTAGAATGTAGAATTTAAGGGGTTCATGACCCACTAGTCGACCAAGACCTTATAGATAAGAAGATAGTAGGAAGATTGTATGAACAAGAACACCGGGTAAGGTTTGATTTTCTTAAGACCCGAACTACTTGTGCCTTCTTTCAAAAATCTTGGATACTTATAATTTGACTATTTTGACCAATGTTGCTATCACAGCCTAGTTTTGCAAGCTCACTCTGTTCTCGAGCTTGATTCAAGACATGTGTTTAGTGGGGACGCCTGCTAACACATTGTCTAATCGGAATCATTGTATTACGGTCTGATCAACCATGATACATTTGGTTCACTTTTCTTCTAATTTCCCTACGTGGATTAAGATGTAGATATCACTAGGATCTCATCCGCGACTGCTTTGACAATTTCTTTTGAAACTATACATTCGCCTTTGAATCACGAAATTGTATTCAGTGACATCTCCCTTGAACTCTTTATTTTTTTTTGTCTTTTCCCGATTTGGAAAGACGAAAGCTCGTGACGGTGGAGAGATACAGAGCATCCACATGGCTATATTAATTGTATACACAAGTGTAACCACCAGCGGCTAGCCATGAGATTGAGTTACTCGTTCTCCCCTCGACCCTCAAACTACTATTGAGGCCTTCTAGCCATTCGAATTTGAGAATGATTAGGGTTTTACCCTTAGTCGAAATGCCTAACTAGGAGACTACCTATTCTTTAGAGACCCAAGGACGCGAGTCTCAAATTAATTGCTGGAAGCTTGCCTAAACTAGCAACCCTTAAAGCCTTGAACCAGCCCTTCCTCGACCGAAGCCACAGTTAGACATGAGATGAGTGGACAATAGAGTAATCATTCACAGTGACACTCATCCCGATATTGGTTTCCAACAAATATTACTCTAGCTATGTAAATTTTGATATTAAGACCTAACTAGTGTTGGAACACCACAGTCACTAGTTTAGCATAATACCATAGATTAAATACCCTATCAGATTGAGATATACCAGTTGTCAACAACAATGCATGATCACTACAGCCCATACCACTAGAACCCTTATGACAATAGTCTGACAGGTTTGACACAACTAGAGATTCACGACTCAGTTGTTAGAAATCTCTTCATAGGACATGCCTTGGAGCTGGTTACCCCGTCGATAACTCTTGTACACTATGGATGGGTATGTTCCTCTATGTTATCGACCATGTGTTATTATATACCCTCGCTTCTCATTTATTGAGGAATGATCATTGACTTGACTTACATCTACCATATTCCGTTACGCCGTGCCTTATTCTTCATTTACAAGAGTCGAGGTACAATATCCGGACATTGGAATTTTTCTAACCTCTTATTCCTAAAATCATATCCTAGCTTCTAAGGTGGGTAGACTGTAAGTCTCCAAAAATTTTTGGGAGTCTATGAAGACTACCGATTGACTAGAATGATTTTCCACTAGGGTGACGATTAGTGCCCTTGGACTCCCACTTTTCATTTAGATTATTTTGTGTTCCCGACTGTGTCATTAATATTCGGAGCATGAGACCAGTTGTTACCTTCCAACAAATTTCATATGTAAGATCTAGACAAGTCTACCTTCATCTAGCTATATCATGTCCCACTCAAACCCGTCCCTTTGTACTCTATTTTTATGGTACGACTTTCAGGTAGAAAGGACTAACTATAACCCTTACCATGGTACCGGTAAACTTCTCGATTATGATTAGGGACTCAACTTCGACTCGAAGCCTTCAATCCAATATATGGTTGTGATCGACTCGAACCCACTGAGCACATGTCACTAATGTGTCACTCAATTGTGTCTTTTCGGGCTATTCAAACACAAAAGCCACGGAAAAGATCACAATTTTGATTTTTCAATTTTCGTTCTATTTTGGAATCTTGTTTAGAACTTCAAGAACAAAATTTCTGTATTGCATGGATTGCAAGACCCTCTGAGAAACGAAGGGTTCTTCACTTAGCAAGTGACTGGACTAGAGTAGCCCAATCTAGCAAAATAGGTCAATGGCTCATAAACTTCCCTTCAGTCTGTACCATTGGTCACTCTCTACCGCTCTAGAAACTTCTTATTCGCCCTTGATTATTTTTCCTTATCTTTTTGTCCTTCCTATAGTAGAGTAACGAATGGTCACGCTTAGAAGAATTTATTAATATTTCATAGCTACTTGTGTAAATTGGTTGTTTGATAGACAGGAAAGTTTATAGAGGTCCAAAAGTAATAGGTATTTAATGGTAGCAATTTTTTTTAAGCAAATAGTTGGATGATTATAAAGTTTTAGTGACATAGCTTCGAGGGAGTAGTATGTCCAAAGGTGGGTAGAAGTCCTTGGAGTTTCGTAGTTACAGAATAGCTAGGAGGAGGATATAAACTGTTTTTGAGGAATTAAAATTCGAGGAGATTAAGGTAATAATAGATCTCCTTTTTGAATTTTAAGAATAGTTATGAATTAGAATTTCGAGGACGAAATTATTTTTAAGGTGGGTAGATTTGTAGCTCCCCTTCCCGAAAATGTAGAAATATATTATTATTATTTTTATAGTTATGTTTAGATTTTTAATTATTTAGATTATTATTACGGTAAATGATTTTGCCATGTTTAGGAATTGGAGTACAAGGTGACGAGAAATCATGGCACGATTAGTACAGTGACGTGCCTCGACTAGTACATTGGCCATGCTAGGGAGGACTGAGCCCGAGCCCATGTAGGTCATGCGGCGCGTCCAATGACATCCGTGTTGACAGAAATTTGGGATGAGTACGTTATATTATGTTTTAATGATTTAACGACTATTCCTAAATATTCGTGATTTTAATATTATAAAAATTATTATTTTGATATTTAGTGACTTTTGTATAAAATGGGTCCTTGTGTATTTTGGGATTATTCAACTGTACGCAATGGCATAGATACCATTATTGAGTTATTGAATTTGTTATTATTGTTATTATTTTTATAGAGATTTTATCATATAATATTATTTTATTATCATTGCATATATTACTTGTCAGATAAATGTTACATAAATTATATACGTGTATTCGTATCTATAAAAATAGGCCTTGTACTATGAATAGATGCTATTGGGTTTTTATTTAGATCTTACGGGAATAGTAGATAAGTAAATAAATAAATATATATTTATATATACAATGTTTATAAAGAAATATTTAATTTATATTTTAATGTTGGATAAAAACTTCTAGTAGTTATAAGGTTTGCTTAATTTATATTTAGATTTTAATGAGGCTTAAGATATATACATATATGGGTTTACCATATATTAAGAATTTCCATAATATTAGATTGTCATTTTATAAGTAGTATATATATAATCAAATGTGTATTTGGTAAATAAAAAAAAAAAGATAACAAAGCCAGGCCCGGCCCAGCCGAGCCCAGCCGAGCGGGCACCCCAGCCCAAGCGATAACAAAGCAATTCCGAGCTCAGCTGAGCTCAGGTGCAAGGGCCCGATCCCCTGTAGTCAAATGCTTATATATACAGTATCCGGTTATAGATATATTCATAGTACATATTAATAGACAGGACGAGAGCGCGAGAGAGGAAACTCGCGGAACCCTAACCCGAATCTTCTCGACGTGCGCCACCATACCTACGCCGCCGACCCCCACGCATGCGCGCGCCCACAGCGCCGCCGCCGGCCGGCCGGCCGGACGGCCAGGTGCGGGAACCAGCCCGCAAGCGCACCAACAGTGCGTGAACAAGAGCAGGACAACCCAGTCCCACGTCCAACTTCGCCGAACGTGTTCTTCCGCCACGCTCGACGGTTTTCGGAACCGATTACACGGGTATGTAGTCAACTTAACCGATTTCAGCATCCTCTAATTAAGTTTTAGGTTACACGAACCAGATTGTCTGATAACTCGACGAAAAGTCGACGAAAAACTGTCCAAAACAGGACAGAACTGCGATCCAGACACCCATCTTGGGAGGCCAAAATTGGTCGATCCTGATAGGAAACTCAAGATCTATTTGAACAACTTTTTAGGCAACATATACAGGATTACAATGCCTTTTATAGACTCTGATTTCGTAAATTATGTAGGAAGTTATTCGATCTCAAAGTTTCCCAAAAATCTGTTTTGAATATCGTAGAAAACTAGAAAAACTCATCCACATGACGTGCGTCCCGCCATTCCGGGCGACGTGGTCGCGCACCGTAAGCATCGAAAGCTGCGTAACGGTTTCATGGTCGTGTGGGCTTTGACGGAATTCAAATTGGTCGCATGTGCGCGACGAATTTGATGCGTATCCGTCGAAATTTCCCGTATCGTGCACATTGCAAATTCTCCAATTACTTTGTGCACGTTCGTCAGATCGAGATGAAACTTGCGCCAATAGGACCGTATCATTTTTCTGGTCCTGTATGCCAAGTTTGGTCCGATTCTGAGACCGTTGATAAAATCACCGTTTTGCGGGCCCCACGGTCCCACTCAACGGGCGATTTTGTGCACGGCCCGCCGGAATCCAACTCTGGACATACGGTTGGATTCGTATCAGAAAACTGGATCCGTAGACATATAGTTTGACGACTTTGGAGACCGTTGACTCCGACACGCTTTTCGGTGCAAAGCGGGTCCAACGGCGGACATCGTTTTTGCCCGAAATTACCGTTTTGCCCCTGTGTCCAGAATTGGACGTAAGGACAGGCAATCCTAGCTAATTGGACTATTCTGAGATCATTGGTATTGTTTATTTTAGCTTTCGGGGACTGTGGTACGGGTTTTGACTGTAGTGGCACATTGAGTAGTTCAGATTGTCGGTTTCACCAACAAAGGACCACAGGCGAGTACAGTTTATTGTCTGCATTTCGATATTGATTTTCACTATATTTCATTGATTGGCTATTGGTTATGTGATTATTTTCTATTAAAATTGTTGAGTCGAGAATGAGAAGTACCAACGATGTGTGATCTGACCTTAGACAGTGTAGACAGTGTAGACAGTGATTCATTATTTCTTGTAGACAGTGTAGACAGTGATTTCTTGTAGACAGTGTAGACAGTGATGTATTTATTGCAAAGTAGACAGTGTAGACCATGATTATTACTGCATTTAAATTGTGTAGATCGTGATTATTATTTTGTAGACAGTATTTCTTTATTGCAGTATTTTCTGTAGATAGTGTAGCTTTATACAATATAGACAGTATAACTTAGACAGTGTAGATAGTGTAACTTAGACAGTGTAGACAGTGTAACTTTAGATAGTGTAGACAGTGTCGCATAATTGTCCCGAGACCGATCACATATCAAAGGTACTTCTAGCAGTTGGAGAAAGTCTGTTGGATCTATTTATTTACTATTGGTTTTCTGTATTTCCTGTTTATTTTTTTAAAACTCATAATTGATGCCTAACCTTTGTTTTATAGTCATCTTCTTTATTTGAAATTGCATTCAGTGAATTGTGCTCGTTCCATTCCTGACTGGAAACCAACATTTTCAGGTTAGCCGTGGATTCACTTAGCTTGGAGAGTGACGGGAATACTTGCAGACAAAAGCCTAGAAACTAGCTAGATAGTAGAGTTGTAGTCATTCCATTATTTGTACAAGTTTATATTTTTTGCAAATATAAACCTCGTGATCATGGTAAGTTAAATTAATTTTTGTGAATGAGCATTATTTATGATTTGATCTTCATGGCCATGACAGCGTTCTACCGCCGACACTGCGGCGTAGGCTGGCTTGCACACGTCTCGTATCCGTTTAAAAAAAACGGGTGCGGGTCGTGACAGATTGGGCGTATGAGAAGACTTTGGCTTGTAACCTTTAGGAGTCACGAACCAGTCTGGGCGCATGGCTTTTGAGGTGCATGCGAGGCTTCAGTAGTGACTTGACCTCTGTCTTTAGGGATCAGAGAAAAGTTTGAGGCGCATGGCTTTTGAGGCGCATACAGAGATTTGGACG
This sequence comes from Iris pallida, assembly GCA_029216955.1. NCBI lineage: Eukaryota > Viridiplantae > Streptophyta > Magnoliopsida > Asparagales > Iridaceae > Iris > Iris pallida. Next base: position 16,829,280 of record JANAVB010010198.1, on the reverse strand, counting down.
CATGGCTGCAGGGCGCATACGAAATGGATGGGCGGCCACGTGGCTTGTAACCGCCAGAGGAAAGTAATGATGACACTTACGTCAGCGACGCTTCATCTTCTGAAAAAGCTGCTAACTGTCCAGTCCTCGGGGACGTGCTGCCAACTCTGTCACTCGAGTATTAATTGCTTGATGGGTGACGAGCCAGAATGGGCACATGGGTCCATGTTGATTAGGACGCATGGATCTGTGCTTTTCTGGGCGCATCCTTACGGGGCGCTTTGGAACTGACGGGTGCGTCTGTGCGATGCACGGTGTCTGACCGGCACATCCGCTTGCATGGCATATCTTTATTGGTCCAACTTTTTTGTTCTTTAAGTGCTTTAAATAGCCATTTTGACTTGGCTGAATTCGAAGCGTCAGGTTCATCACCATTAATGCAAATTCATTGTATGGGATTCGGAGAGCCCGCCACTTGGCGCATGGGTTTGATTTGTCCGGCCTATAAATAGTGGCAAGGAGAGAGTTTACTTCTCATTCCCTCACGTCCTCCCAAAATAAACTTATTTGCTCGAGCACATTCTATTGACGAGATGCTCCCGAAGGTAAAAATGCGACACACTGTCTTCATTCATGCACTTGAAGGTGACTGTTACATCCAAAAGTCAGAGTCGAGGGCTTCTGAGACAGGCGGAAGGTGCCTGTTGCATCCAAAGATCGGGATGCTCGAGCCTCATCTCCGTTATGCTGGAAGAGCTATAGATCGGAATTGTGGTGCTCCGATCATCTTCTTTGGGCTTTGGAGAGCTTATCCTCCTGCTAGAGTGGGTGTTGCCCATTCTGGTTGTATTGAAAGCCTCCTTTTGCCGCAGATCGATTGCGGTGCTCTCCTCTTCCTTGGGCTTTGGAGAGCTCTTTCTCCCGCTAGGGTGGGGTTGATCGCCCATCCTTGTTCTGCTCAATAAATGCTTCATTAGTCGAAGCACTCGATCGGGTCGAAGTAGAGTGTATATGCTGAGACTTCATGATGCGCATAACTGAGACTCTGAGGAGATGCGCCTGACTGAGATGCTGAAGTGATGCACCAAACTGAGATGCTGAAGAGATGCGCCAAACTGAGACGCTGAAGAGATGCGCCTGACTGAGAGCGCATAAGAGATGCGCCTGACTGAGAGTGCATGGCGGTTGCTGCGCCTAGCTGTAGACTTAGGGTCTTTTCTTTGTAGAAATTCTTCTTTGTAAAGCCTTTTTTAGACATGAAATAGACACTTATATGAAAATAAAAATATTCTTTTAATGTCTATGCTATTGCTGTTTGTTGTGCCAAGTACTTCATCTGAGCTCCCTGGCGCACGTAATGTTAGGCACATAGGATTTCTGGTCCTAAAATTCCATGCTTCTACAATCTCAATATAGGGATCCATATAGTACCAATCCCTGATAATATCGTGACAACATTAAATAAGGTAAACTAGAGCAAGAATATAATCCTAAGCAAGTTATGAAATGATCAGAGAATGTACTCGCCTGCAATGTGAATATCTGTGAGAATATACTGTCTGGGATGAGGTATCTGACTCATATTAAGAGCAACACAAGTCAAGATGTATACAGAGGATGATAAGTGAAATATATAATGCATCTGCATGTTGTCTAGGTCAAACTAGGCTAAAGTCAACACTTGGTCAACTCTAGTCAACCACACTAGTCAAACTAGGTCAACTAGGTCAAGTCCTAGCCCAAACAAGTCTAACAAGTCTCACTAGGCCTAACCAAGCCTATCCTAGCAAGCAAGTACAAGCACAAGCTAATAGGACCACAATAGTACAACCATGCCAAGTATCACACACAAAATATAATGTATATATATACCATATATGTATGTATATATACATAGGCCATAGAATGATATGCTCAGCTATACTAGGCATGGTATATATATATTATCATCATATAAAGGTATACACTCATAGGCTATATATGTTATGCATATAGTATCCATATCATCATTAACATCACTAACTCATATATATATAAATAAGGGGTGAGTGTGTGTGGCACATATGTAATGCCTGTTGTTCGTATTACGTATTTGGAATACGTATACGTATTTTATCTTGTATTTGCACATCTCATTGGTTTGGCTTGGCTGGTTTAACTCTCGGTTTGGGTTGGCTTGGTTCGGCCGGCCCAATGCTTGGTTCATCATGGGCCAAGGGTGGAACACCTTAGCCTATGCTTCTCCTTCATTTCCACCACAACCCCCCTTTTTATTATCCCCACCAACCTTCTCTCTCCTCCATAATTCTCATTTACTTCTCCTTCCCCTACCATTACTCTTCTCCACCAACCAAGAATACCTTAGGCAAGTGCAACTTGCTTCCACAAGAGAACTCCTTTTGATGGTTTCATTAGCTTCTCCTCATGATTCTAAACCATATTAGAACTTGTCATTTTCCATTTTGAGGCTTTAATTCTTGTAGATCTAGAGTTTTGCTATTTTTGGATTTTTGGTGTTTTGATCTATCAAACTTGCTTGTTTTCAAGTTTTGATGGTTCCATGTTTTAGAAAATTTTATTCTACCCAATTTTGACCTTTGGAAAGTTGGATTCGGACTTGTTTTGACTAAGATTTGGACAATTGAAGCTTAGATTCAACTTTAGAGTTCTTGCTGTTCTTGCCATTTGGGGAAGACAGTGAACAGTGAGCTAGCTTTTTAGCTTACGCCACTGAGCTGTACGCTGCTCTTTAGCGAGCGTACGCTGACTTGTGTACGCTGCTCTTTAGCGAGCGTACGCTGACTTGTGTATGCTGCTCTTTAGCGAGCATACGCTAGCCTTGATAAGCTGCCTGTTGGCAGCGTGTCTTGAGCGTACGCTAGCTTGAGCGTACGCTAGCTTGAGCGTACGCGTGCCTTGGTACGCTAGCTTAAGCGAGCAAGGCGTACGCTGGCCCCTTTCGTACGCTAGCTCGAGCGTACGCAGTCTTGAGCGTACGCTAGCTTGAGCGTACGCTGACCTGTAGCTTGAGCGTGCCCTTGTGTACGCTGACCCTTGCGTACGCTTCCCATTGGAAGTGTATGGATCCTTTGGTACGCAGACCTGAGCGTACGCTAGCCTGAGCGTAGCCTGGCTTGAGCATAGCCTGATTACCCTTGATCTTCTATAGCCCTGTATATTGATATTTTATTATATATTTAACGTCCATTTTATATCCTTACGCCTTTTGTCATGAACTTGATAATCATGGATTTGTTTAATATGTTTGGAAATGATACCTGAGTATGACACGATAGTGACCCGTAGTGGTGCACTCCTGACATAATGACCTGACATAACCTGATAGTGGCCCGTCGTGGCACACTCCTGACCAGTACACTTGACATGATAAACCTGACATGTTATATCTTGATAAGCTGTTACGACGGCTACCTGACATGACATGACCTGTATAATTAATCTGGACACCGTGGGCGATTGTGTTTGTACAAATAATCTAGTCCTGTCTTGCATCATGTCTAGGAGGGGACTCCTGAGTACCACGGTCAGGAGTACCTACTAAAATGGACTAAGGTTAACAACTAGATTAATACATTAGTCATGAAGAGATTTTCCAGCTACAGGCAATCCCGTTACCTGGGCGCGCTTGGGATCTGTAGCCTGCCGTCGAGTAGGGCACATTTCCAGCACACTGTCATGTGTTGCACCCTTCAAACTGCTTAAGGGTACATGCGTTTCCTGGACGATGTACCCACCTGAATTCAACCCTAATCTCTCGACCTGGGTGACCTGGATAGTCTGCAGGGCTTGTGGCTGTGGAATAATCTCACTGCATCTTGTTAGTAATTAGGCTTGTGACAACCCTAGTTAGTTAAAGTATCAAGCCGAAGTTCTTGCTTGGCCGTGAAATGATTGGATGGAGTCTAACCAGTCTAGTCTTGCCCTGACCCTGTTCCAGACTATTGAATGACCAGAATGCTTGTATTTATTTTACCGATAAATGGTGAGAATTCCAAGTTCTGTTCAGACGAAGGGTTACAACCCCGGTCCTTGTTTAGTTTACGGGTTGTAGCCTGGCTATCTGAATAGTTCTATGGTTATCTCGTCGTATATCATCCTGATATGTTTCCTTTTATTTCAGTCCTTATTTTATTTATATTTATATTCCTGTGCTGATTGCTGGTTTTAGTTCTTAAGTGAAGCCTCCTTTGTGGCACTTGCTCTTTCTGGGGTCTGACCCAGCTGGTTTTGTGTGGCCAGATTTCGGAGCAGCTCCAGAGGATCTACCGACCTTCCAGCCAGATGGTGGCCACTAGACGGAATCCTGGCAACGAGTGGGTTATTTTTTGGCTCTCCCACTCTATTATAAAAATATTCTTTTGAGGCGTTTAGCCGACGAGCACCTGTTTAGCTCGATTGCACTTTACTTACTGTCTGCCTATGGGCTGTAACATGATTGACAAATCCAAGGGTTGATCATGTATGACTAAACTCTGGCTAGTCCTAACATTTTGTAACGACTAGCTTCATGATCAGCTGAATATGTAATATTTGGGACGCCTTATTATTGTATATTTAATGATCATACATCTTGTAACATCTATTTACTTGCTTGTGATTGAGACACTAGGCTTGTTCATGACCTTAAGAGACTGTTGGCTTGTAGATAAACCCTCATGTATCTAGACAGCCGTGACCGTATAGCAAGATGGATTCTATTTCATATAAGTAGCTGGCTATGTCTGCCCCCGCTCTCCAGTATTCTGGTTCTGGGGCGTGACATGGTTTAAGTGGTGGCCCATGCAGGTCTTGTAAATCAAGATATGTGAGGGTTTACCGAATAGATGTCTCAATCAGTATTCGTCCTTGATCTCTGCTCGTATCTTCTGAATCCCTGGATTCTTGTCCTGATCATATGCTTGTATCGTTGCTCTGTCCTGGTCCTTCCTTATTGTTCCCTATGTCGTCTTTTTCAGCAGCATTGTTCGTGGTCCTACCGACCAGCAAGGCGGAGCACCTCCCGCGGACCAACAGCAACCTGGAGATCAAGCCCAGCATTCCGAAGTAGCCTCCAGAGTCGTGCCTTCTGGCGGAGAGCCACCAGTCCAGCCAGTTCAATCTGTAGAACATGATGACGGCACTTTGGTAGAACTCGTCAGGACCTTGATAGCTTCCTAAGACCGGCGTGGAGATGCCTTGCACCAGGCAGTGACGGATACTTTGACCCGGGGTGGTCATCAGGGTAACAGCGCTGCCAACAGCTTCAAGCGCTTGAACCCTCCATTCTTCGACGGTAGTGAAGATGCTATCGCGACAGATGCATGGCTTCAGGACACAGAAGTGATTCTAGAAGCAGCCAGGACCCCAGAGAACGAGAAGGTGGCCGTTGTGCGCCTGCAGTTGTTAGATCTTGCCCGCAGCTGGTGGGCAGCGCAGGCCGTTGGATTAGCAGCACCCATTGCTTGGGCAGTATTCAGAGAGAGATTCCAGACCAAGTATTTCGATGCCGTGGCTCGGTATGATCTGCAGACGAGATTTACCAATCTGAAGCAAGGAGGCAGGACGGTCGACGGATATGCGGCCGAGTTTTCCAGACTTAGTCGGTTTGCTCCCACTTTGGTGGCAACCGAGTATGATAGAGCCCAGCAGTTCCAGCAGGGACTTCACCTGGAGATCTTGTTGGCAGTTGAGCAGTTTGAGCATCAGACTTTTGATGCAGTCTTGAGAGCAGCCCGGAGGCATGAGTATACCTCCCAGAGGATTGTGGATAGGGCCGGGGGTCGGAAGAGATCTCACGGCCAGATGAATCAGTCTTCAGCACCAGCCCCGGCAGCCAGGGCTTTGATTATTGGGGCTCCGAGGCGAGCAGCCTTAGTGACGTCGGTTCAGCATTCAACTCCGACGCACCCTCAGCAGCAGCAGAAGCAGAAGTAATCTTCCGCAGTGGGTTGTTCTCATTGTGGGAAGCCAGGCCATGTGGTGGCAGAGTACCGTAGGGCGCAGGGTTTGTGTCTGGTTTGTGGAGCACCAGACCATAGGGTTGGATCCTGCCCGAACAGGGGTGGTTCATCATCGTCCAACCTTTCTAGCTCTTCGGTGAGAGGACCAGCTCCGGTCCAGCAGCAGCAGTATCCATTGCCGAGGCCCTTGCCGCCTCAGACCCAAGTGCTCCAGCAGCAGAGCCCCCAGCAGTATGCACAAGCCCAGGCCTTGAGTCAGAGTAGGCAACGAGGGTTTCAGCAGAGGGGACCAGCACCCCGAGGGCACGGTCAGGCTATGGTGATGACCGTGGAGGAAGAGTTGGCACCAGGTGAGGTAGTGGCAGGTACTATTCTCGTCAACTCCTTTCCAGCTTCAGCTTTATTTGATTCTGGCACATCACATTTTTTTATGTCTGCACGATTCGCGACACGGATAGGATTGGAGCCCGAGTCATTATCAGTAAGGCTTAATATACTTACTGGTAACGGACTTGTGGGAGTAGATAGAGTGTTTTCCTCGTGTCGGATCGTAGTTAGCGGTAGAGAATTCCCCGCTAGATTGATAGAATTCCCGATGGCCGATTATGATATGGTCTTAGGGATGGATTGGTTGAGAAACCAGTATGCTAGGATAGACTGCCATATTGGTAGGGTTGTTTTTAGCATTCCAGAAGAGCCAGAGTTTTCTTTCTCTCGAGGTGAGGTTGAGCCTTCTCCTCCAGTATTGCGGATGGCAGTAGCAGCAGTTCAGTTGCCCAGGATAGTGGATGAGTTTCCAGATGTTTTTCCAGAAGAACTTCCAGGTATGCCTCCGGAGCGGGAGATCGAGTTTACTATAGACTTGATTCCCGGGACAGCCCTAGTGTCAGAGAGAGTCTACAGGATGGCGCTGTCAGAGTTGGAGATATTGTACAAGATGATTGAAGAACTCAGAACCAAGGGATTCATTCGTGCTAGTGGATCGCCTTGGGGAGCCCCGATGCTTCTTGTGAAAAAGAAGGATGGTACGTCCAGGTTATGTGTTGATTATCGTACCTTGAACTCAGTGACAATCAAGAACAGATACCCTCTTCCGAGGATAGATGACTTGTTTGATCAACTCAAGGGGGCATCAGTATTCTCGAAGATTGATTTGCGCTCAGGTTATCATCAGATCAGAGTCAGAGAGCAGGACATCCCGAAGACGGCTTTTAGATCGAGATATAGGCATTGGGAGTTCCTTGTTATGCCTTTTGGAGCAACCAATGCGCCGGCAGTATTCATGGACCTCATGAATCGCATCTTCATGCGTTACTTAGATCAGTTTGTGATCGTGTTCTTGGATGACATCCTGGTCTACAGCAAAAGTGAGGCGGAGCATGAGCAGCATCTCCGTATAGTTCTTCAGATCCTCAGAGAGTACCAGTTATATGCCAAGTTTAGTAAATGCGAGTTCTGGCTCGATCGTATTTCGTACTTGGGTCATATCATCACTCGAGGAGGAGTAGAAGTGGATCCCCAGAAGATTGTGGCTATTGAGTCATGGCCAGTGCCCAGCACAGTTGCAGAAGTTTACAGTTTCCTCGGATTAGCTGGCTATTACCGGCAATTTGTTTCAGACTTTGCTCGGATTTCAGCACCATTAACGCAATTGACCTGCAAGGATGCGCAGTTTGCTTGGACAGCAGAGTGTCAGAGTTCTTTTGAGCAGTTGAAGCGAGGCCTGATAACAGCTCCTATTCTCACAATTTCAGATGGGACCGGAGGATTCTCAGTGTACTGTGATGCTTCAGGCAGAGGTTTAGGATGTATTCTGATACAACATGGGAAGGTAATAGCTTATGCGTCACGACAACTTCGTGATCATGAGAGAAATTATCCAACCCATGACTTGGAGCTGGCAGCAGTGGTGTTTGCACTTAAGTTGTGGAGGTACTACTTGTATGGGGACAGGGTGGAGATTTTCACTGACCACAAGAGCCTGAAGTATGTTTTCACCCAGAAGGATCTTAACATGCGTCAGAGGAGGTGGCTGGAGCTTCTTGTGAATTATGATGTCAGCTTGCAGTATCATCCTGGGAAGGCCAATGTCGTAGCAGATGCATTGAGCAGAAGAGCCGGAGCTTATTTCCTAACAGCGCAACCAGAGCTGTTAGCAAATCTTCAGAAGATGGGTATTGAAGTTATTTTCCCTTCCAGTGTGGCGTTAATGGCCAGCATGCAAGTTCAGTCCACTATAGTCGAGAGGATCCGGATGGCGCAGTCGGCAGATTCCAAGCTTCAGCCACTCAGAGCAGAGTGTGAAGCAGAACGAAGACCAGAGTTATGTATTTATGAGGATGGTACACTTAGGCATGGTAAGCGTCTTTGTGTACCCAGTGGAGATATCAGACAGGAGATCATGTCAGAGGCACACAGTTCTCAGTATTCCATCCATTCTGGCAGTACGAAGATGTACCGTGATATCCGTCAGCATTTCTGGTGGAATGGCATGAAGCGGGAGATAGCTCAGTTTGTCTCTCGGTGTTTGGTTTGCCAACAGGTTAAGGCCGAACATCAGAGACCGGCTGGACTTCTTCAGCCCTTACCGATTCCAGAATGGAAGTGGGAGCATGTGACCATGGATTTCGTGACTGGAATACCTAGATCCCCAGCTAGTAGAGATACTATTTGGGTCATTGTGGATAGGCTTACCAAGGTAGCGCACTTTCTCCCGTTTAGAGTTGGTCAGTCGACGGCTCAGCTAGCGGAGATGTACCTTAGACAGATTATCAGATTGTACGGAGTGCCAGTCAGTATCACCTCGGACCGAGATTCAAGATTTATGTCGCACTTTTGGCGTAGCTTACAAGAGAGTTTGGGGACTCATCTCCAGTTCAGTTCAGCATATCACCCGCAGACAGATGGCCAGTCGGAGCGCACGATCCAGACTCTTGAAGACATGTTGCGGTCTTGCACACTTGACTTCGGTGGTTCATGGGAAGATCATTTGCACCAGGTGGAATTCTCATACAATAATAGTTTCCAGGCCAGTATCCAGATGGCACCGTTCGAGGCACTGCATGGCAGGAAGTGCAGATCCCCGTTAGCCTGGGATGATGTTGTTGAGAGGCAGATGCTTGGTCCAAAAATGATTACCCAGACAGTTAAAGTGGTCAGGCGAGTCAGAGATCACCTTCGAGTTGCCCAAGATCGCCAGCGCCATTGGGCCGATTCTCATCGACGCCCTCTCGAGTTCTCGATCGGCGATCATGTATTTCTGAGGATTTCGCCTAACCGTGGCATCATTCGTTTCGGCGTACGGGGCAAGCTTAGTCCTCGGTATATAGGACCGTTTGACATTCTGGAGCGAGTAGGAGATGTATCCTATCATCTCGCTCTTCCACCGTCGCTAAGCGAGGTGCATGACGTATTCCATGTATCCCAATTACGATGGTATATCCCGGACCCGAGCCACATCCTGGATCATTCAGAATTGGTTGTTGGTACCAACCTTTCGTATGAGGAGAGGCCCGTGTCTATATTGGACCGGAGAGAGAAGATCCTCAAGAACAAGACTATCAAGTTAGTCCGAGTTGCTTGGGGTCATCACTCTTTGGGTGAGTCAACGTGGGAGCGTGAGGATGATATCCGATCGCAATATCCTGACTTGTTTGACTCGTGAGGTATAATGTCTTTCTTATGCCTCATGCCATCAATTCCTTGCTTGCATGATTGATTGATTGCCTAGTATAATTGTCTGTGAATAGTGTAGCTTGTTCTTGTCCCTCAAGCCTCTTAATTAAATTCCGAGGACGAAATTCTTTTAAGGTGGGTAGAGTTGTAATACCTGTTGTTCGTATTACGTATTTGGAATACGTATACGTATTTTATCTTGTATTTGCATATCTCCTTGGTTTGGCTTGGCTGGTTTAACTCTCAGTTTGGGTTGGCTTGGTTCGACCGGCCCAATGCTTGGTTCATCATGGGCCAAGGGTGGAACACCTTAGCCTATGCTTCTCCTTCATTTCCACCACAACCCTCCTCTTTATTATCCCCACCAACCTTCTCTCTCCTCCATAATTCTCATTTACTTCTCCTTCCCCTACCATTACTCTTCTCCACCAACCAAGAACACCTTAGGCAAGTGCAACTTGCTTCCACAAGAGAACTCCTTTTGATGGTTTCATTAGCTTCTCCTCATGATTCTAAACCACATTAGAACTTGTCATTTTCCATTTTGAGGCTTTAATTCTTGTAGATCTAGAGTTTTGCTATTTTCGGATTTTTGGTGTTTTGATCTATCAAACTTGCTTGTTTTCAAGTTTTGATGGTTCCATGTTTTAGAGAATTTCATTCTACCCAATTTTGACCTTTGGAAAGTTGGATTCGGACTTGTTTTGACCAAGATTTGGACAATTGAAGCTTAGATTCAACTTTAGAGTTCTTGCTGTTCTTGCCATTTGGAGAAGACAGTGAACAGTAAGCTAGCTTTTTAGCTTACGCCACTGAGCTGTACGCTGCTCTTTAGCGAGCGTACGCTGACTTGTGTACGCTGCTCTTTAGCGAGCGTACGCTGACTTGCGTACGCTGCTCTTTAGCGAGCGTACGCTGACTTGTGTACGCTGCTCTTTAGCGAGCGTACGCTGACTTGTGTACACTGCTCTTTAGCGAGCGTATGCTGACTGTGTACGCTGCTCTTTAGCGAGCATACGCTAGCCTTGATACGCTGCCTGTTGGCAGCGTGTCTTGAGCGTACGCTAGCTTGAGCGTACGCGTGCCTTGGTACGCTAGCTTAAGCGAACAAGGCGTACGTTGGCCCCTTTCGTACGCTAGCTCGAGCGTACGCAGTCTTGAGCGTACGCTAGCTTGAGCGTACGCTGACCTGTAGCTTGAGCGTGCCCTTGTGTACGCTGACCCTTGCGTATGCTTCCCATTGGAAGTGTATGGATCCTTTGGTACGCAGACCTGAGCGTACGCTAGCCTGAGCGTAGCCTGGCTTGAGCGTAGCCTGATTACCCTTGATCTTCTATAGCCCTGTATATTGATATTTTATTATATATTTAACGTCCATTTTATATCCTTACGCCTTTTGTCATGAACTTGATAATCATGGATTTGTTTAATATGTTTGGAAATGATACCTGAGTATGACACGATAGTGACCCGTAGTGGTGCACTCCTGACATAATGACCTGACATGACCTGATAGTAGCCCGTCGTGGCGCACTGCTGACCAGTATACTTGACATGATAAACCTGACATGTTATATCTTGATAAGCTGTTGCGACGGCTACCTGACATGACATGACCTGTATAATTAATCTGGACACCGTAGGCGATTGTGTTTATACAAATAATCCAGTCCTGTCTTGCATCATGTCTAGGAGGGGACTCCTGAGTACCACGGTCAGGAGTACCTACTAAAATGGACTAAGGTTAACAACTAGATTAATACATTAGTCATGAAGAGATTTTCCAGCTACAGGCAATCCCGTTACCTGGGCGCGCTTGGGATCTGTAGCCTGCCGTCGAGTAGGGCACATTTCCAGCACACTGTCATGTGTTGCACCCTTCAAACTGCTTAAGGGTACATGCGTTTCCTGGACGATGTACCCACCTGAATTCAACCCTAATCTCTCGACCTGGGTGACCTGGATAGTCTGCAGGGCTTGTGGCTGTGGAATAATCTCACTGCATCTTGTTAGTAATTAGGCTTGTGACAACCCTAGTTAGTTAAAGTATCAAGCCGTAGTTCTTGCTTGGCCGTGAAATGATTGGATGGAGTCTAACCAGTCTAGTCTTGCCATGACCCTGTTCCAGACTATTGAATGACCAGAATGCTTGTATTTATTTTACCGATAAATGATGAGAATTCCAAGTTCTGTTCAGACGAAGGGTTACAACCCCGGTCCTTGTTTTGTTTACGGGTTGTAGCCTGGCTATCTGAATAGTTCCATGGTTATCTCGTCGTATATCATCCTGATATCTTTCCTTTTATTCCAGTCCTTATTTTATTTATATTTATATTCCTGTGCTGATTGCTGGTTTTAGTTCTTAAGTGAAGCCTCCTTTGTGGCACTTGCTCTTTCTGGGGTCTGACCCAGCTGGTTTTGTGTGGCCAGATTTCGGAGCAGCTCTAGAGGATCTACCGACCTTCCAGCCAGATGGTGGCCACTAGACGGAATCCTGGCAACGAGTGGGTTATTTTTTGGCTCTCCCACTCTATTGTAAAAATATTCTTTTGAGGCGTTTAGCCGACGAGCACCTGTTTAGCTTGATTGCACTTTACTTACTGTCTGCCTACGGGCTGTAACATGATTGACAAATCCTAGGGTTGATCATGTATGACTAAACTCTGGCTAGTCCTAACATTTTGTAACGACTAGCTTCATGATCAGCTGAATATGTAATATTTGGGACGCCTTATTATTGTATATTTAATGATCATACATCTTGTAACATCTATTTACTTGCTTGTGATTGAGACACTAGGCTTGTTCATGACCTTAAGAGACTGTTGGCTTGTAGATAAACCCTCATGTATCTAGACAGCCGTGACCGTATAGCGAGATGGATTCTATTTCATATACGTAGCTGGCTATGTCTGCCCCCGCTCTCCAGTATTCTGGTTCTGGGGCATGACAACATATCATAGTGTGTACAGAGGGTTATCATGCATACATGGGTAGGGATATGGTAGTTAACAATGTGAAGGCTAAAGTGGCAATGGGTTCAGTGTACTACAATGTATATGTAACTAGTGTGTGTAATGTGTATAGTGTATACAATATGAAAAGGGAATGCATTATAGTGTAGTGTGTGTGTGGTCTCATGAGTGTCAAAGTGCAAGGTAGAGTGAAGGGGGTTAGTGTTCAGTTAAGGCAGTTAAGGGCAGTGTATAGGCAAGATGTTTAGTATTGTAGTAAAGTGTCAATCTCAGTTAACCATTATGTTTCAATCTCAGGTAACAGAGATTTTCTGTTTGTGTACCTGTGTATATGTGTTAATTGGCAGTAGGGTGTGGCATGTGTGTGTTCAATTTAGTGTAAGGGTGAGTGAGTGTGAACAAATCAGTGTGTGAGTAATACATCCAGTTTTCATCTCAGTTTTTGGGGAACAAACTGAACTGAAATCAAAGGAGAGTGAGCATTATTCAAATGGGTTTGTGACAGCAAAGTGGACCTCAGATTCCAGTTTTAGTGTACCCAAAATTCAGTGTCATGTGTTCTCTGGATTTGAAATGTGTGGGTGTGCATGAGTGACATACAAGTGTGTGGCAATACAGTGTGTAATTTCTCAAATTTCAGTGTATGCAAGTATCTCAGGTTTAGACCGTGTGTGTGTGTGATGTATGGTTCAATGTGTCAACTTCAGATTTAGTGGCAGTGTGTAGATAGGTCAAACTCAGACTTCTCAGTTTTGAATCTCAGATTTTGGAGTTCTTAGTAAATGAATGACAGTGTGTGTAAATATAATATTTAATAGGGATATCAGTTTTGCATGTGTGGGTGTATAGATTTCAGGAAAAATTAGTGAATAGGATTCAATCTCAACATCAAAACAATTTACCAATCTCAAACTCAGATTTCAAAACAGTGTGTGTATAGCTGTTAGGGGTGTGCTCGAGTGTCCACAAGTGTGAAGGTGAGGGTGAGGGTCAACTGCTCTCTGATTTTCCATTTAAAGGTTCTCAAGAAACATTTTTAACATAAGGGGAATAAGTCTCAGGTTAATCAGTTCAAATCGAATTTGAAAACCCAATGAATCAATGCTAACATGAACTCTAATATGTAGGCTAAGCTTAGGCATGAATGTATGATCTAACATGTTAATATATAATCATTCAAACTCAGTTTTTAAGTATAGGCAAATCTCAGTTAACTATGTCAATCGAAATCAAGTATCAAGTAATCAAGAAAACAGTTTCTCAGTTCAAGATCAGTAAAAGGAAACAATTTTCAGTGACTTTTCAAAATGTTTAATCGAAATCCAATCTCCAATCAGTGCAATTATATACATAAAATCTAAAAACCAAATCCCATATCTAACCTACATCACATTGAAGATACAAAAAATCAAATTTAAGAACAATTTTCCCCATTCAGTTCAGTGTATCAGTAAACCCCATTTTCGAACCCAATAATCACATAAAACCAAATCAAAAGTTCAAAACAGGTTTACATAAATGTTCCCCACATTAGTACGTGTCAGGGGGTCCATTTGTGTCCAGGAAAATGGACACGAGGTGTCCAAACGAATCGAACACACAGTGACAGTAAAACGTAAAATACAGCATCGTATTGCCATATTGTGTCCAAAAGGACACGACACAGAGCTCGATAGGGCTCGAGCTTGGGTAAAAACATAGAGGAGGTCTAGGGCTAGACATTAGACCCCCTGAATCGAGTCCAAGCTGTGTCAGAACGCGACACGAAATGCATATCCGACACGTCTGTACCGCGCGTACAGTCAGTGTAAAAACAAGTACGGGTCGAAATACTCCCAAACCATACCATAAGACTCTACGAAATTTTAGGTGCTTGGTGTCAGTCACCTAGGGAAGGTTTACACCAATTTTGGTGTCAAGATGTGTCGTGTCCGACGAGAACTCGGACACGGGTAGCAGGGCACCCGACCGAACCCCTGTGCTGCGTGTCCAACACCAAATCCGATACGAAAAAAGAAACAAACACAAATCAGTCTTCACAAATATTGTTATTCACATATAGATCTAGTTATCCATGTAATTAGTTTTACAAAACACAAAAAGAAATTCCTAAGAGGCATTTAATCAAACACCTTCCTATACACTATGATACGTATCCGATACGGACACCAAATGGACACGAAATCTATCCAAATTCTAGGGACAGCTAGGGAACACCTAGATCTAGCCTAAATTGCAAAGAAAATAGAATATTAGGACAATTAGAGGAGTTTTACTTATTGGTGCAAATAGCAAGAAAAAGCTCCAAATGGGGTATTCCTCCTTGCTAGCTCAAATCCCCAAATTGATTCCAAACTAAAATTCCTCTTCATGAACAGCAAGTAGGGGTTGATTAGATTCATATGCAAAAGATTTGGGTCAAAAAGGACTTGAAATGAGAAAGTTATGAATTAGGGAAGATGGCTCCTTACCTCTTTCTTCAAAATATTGAAACAACACAAAAGAGGAAAAAACATAATGAAGAGAGTATTTATAGGGGAAAGCCCTAGGTGGCGGGTTATAATGAATGAAATTAGGGTTAGGGTTTCAAGTCATGGGCCGTGGGCCAAGTTTCATAAGTCATGGAACCAATTTCTAAGTCTCAAGTCTATGGACCAAATCACCAATCCTTATATTTCAAACTTGATCCTAAGTGACCTAACTTGAGTTGACTTAAGTTAGACTATGGTCTCACCATGCTAATAAAGTCACCATAGCTAGGGTCAACATTTAGGTTAGTCTCTTAAGTCACAACTAGCAAAAGTCAAATTCAACAACCGTCAATCCAATAATTAATCAAATGATTCTATTTAAGTCAAAATGACCAAATTAACCCTAGGCTAAAAATGATAAATAGATATCCCAATCACATGGTTAGGCTCTAGGGCAGACAGTCTCTAGGGTTTCACTAGTTGTACATCAAAATCACAAGACATGATTTTTAAATGGTTTTAAAATGATTAAAAATCACTAAAAATTATATTATTATTTAAATATCATAATTAATAATTAAAATTACAAAATTTTAAAATTACCCTCATTTAGAAAACTGGGTGTTACAAGTCTACCCACCTTAGAAAAATTTTGTCCCCAAAATTTAAGATGGTAGTACTCCTTCTAGTTCAAACACCCCCACAATCATAGTCTCAAAATCATACAGTTCGATAATCATATGCGTCTGTCCAAAATTATGATACTCAGAATCTTCGTCATGCTAGTGATCAAGGCTACAATAATCACAGAGTCCTTGACTAAGGCACATACCTCTAGAATATGGTATTTAAAATTTTTGTATTGCCGCATGCTTGGCAGCGAAAACCTTAAATTTCCATACCCGAGAAATACGTCCTAAATCCGATTATATGTCCTCACTATGCCAGCTAACACAACTATCGAAGATTCTATATTCCATAACTGAGGTGACCTAGCCTATATAATTTATCTCAGAAAAAAAATCAAACATAACACAAGGACAACAGGACAAAATTGATCAATCAACAAGGAACAGATGGAATCGAATTTTCAAGACAGTTATAAGAGAAAATTGCGGAATAGAATCGAGAAGAACGGAACCTGCAGGAAGATCTCCAATGGCCTGTGCATCCTCGACTGTCTTGGCGAAAGCTCGCCCCTGTTGGCCTCCTCTGGCCTGCTGCTGATGCTGCAAGTACCCCTGCTGCTGAGTTGGTAAGAGTAATCCCTTCTGCTGGCTAACCGGAGCCCTAGCTCCTGCTTCCTGAATTGTTTGTCCAAATGACTCAGGACACTCTCTCAGCCGATGATCGGATCTACT
This sequence comes from Iris pallida, assembly GCA_029216955.1. Lineage (NCBI taxonomy): Eukaryota > Viridiplantae > Streptophyta > Magnoliopsida > Asparagales > Iridaceae > Iris > Iris pallida. Next base: position 16,812,859 of record JANAVB010010198.1, on the reverse strand, counting down.
TTAAAGTAAACATCTGCCTAGCCTCTTTCGGCATTCGCCCCAATCGTGCCCTGGTCTCTTGCAGAAAGGACAAATGATAACAAGCTGCTATCCCGGGGCCTGCTACTGACTCTGTTGCTGCTGCACCTGCTGAAAGGGTACACGGTCCTGAAACTGTTGCTGCTGAAAGTAGACCCTCGGCTGTTGATACTGCTGCTGAATCTGTAGGTGTGGCATCTTCTGCGGATACTGCTGCTGAATCAATAAGTGTGACATCTGCTGCAGATACTGCCGCTGAACCTATAAATGTGGCATCTGCTACGGATACTGCTGCTAAATCTGTAAGTGGGGCCTTTTGATTGGGCCCGTACTGCTACTAGCTCCCTGAGTGTCTCGCATCCTCTTATCCTTCAACCCAAGATCATCCTCCGCTGCCATGGCACCTACCAGAATTTGCTCGAAGGTGGCATCATAGCTGCTCTTGGTATACGACCTGATCTCCCTGATCAAACCCCTGCGAAACCTTCTCGCCTTCCTGGCCTCAGTAAGATCCTCAACGAATCTACCCAAACGGCAGAACTCTCCGGCGTATTCCTCAACGGCCTGGTTTCCTTGAACCAAACTCTCGAACTGCGCCTCCAAGGCACCGAGTGCTATATCGGGAAAGAATTTCTTCTTGAATAGTTTCTTGAACGTTGCCCAAGTCTTACCGGCTGTACCAACCCTCGGGTCCGTCTAGTACCAAGTGTGGGCCAAGTCCAGCATCTGACTGGCGGCTGCCTCGATCTGTAATCCAGCTGGTATCTGTGGCAATCGGAATATCTCCTCAATATGCTCTATCCAATCATCAACATATATGATGCCCTATGTACCCTTGAAGTCCCAGGGTCCCATCTTCTTAAAGGATTGGATGTCTGGAGTCTTTGGCTGATACTGTAACTCTACTTTTTCTAGATAATAAATTAGGGATTTCTTCTATAATTTTTATTAGAATTAAAATAAAATTTATTACTTTCTAATTATTTTATAGTCTTAACTAGAATACTTTATTATTGATTTTCTAAATTTCTATTAAATTATTGATTGATTTATAATTATTATTTTTAAACCTTTTATTCTATTTTTTCTTTACTTATTCAATTTCTTGGGCCATCAGCCTTCAACCCAGCCCATTAATTGGGCGCGGATCTGGGTCAAACCCACAGACCCAATAGCCTTCACCCGCAAACCCGGTAATCCATTAACCCGTTATCAAGTAACCGTTGGTTTTAAAAACCAACCCATTCTTTCATTCCTATTCTATTCTTTCACATTCAATTCCCTCCACCCTCTGCTGGAGACATCGACGTAGAAGCAGCTACAGCGCCGCGCCGCGAGGGGAGCTTCCAAAGTTTTCTCCGTCATCTTGACCGTCCATCCTTAACCACCCTTCTTCTCCCTACCATATGATCCTAATCGTTTCCTAACCGTCGAGCGTCGGCTGCCAACCCGTCCAACCGTCCAACCGCCTGCCCGCGCAACCGCCTACCCGTCGCTGCCACTGCCTATAAATTGACCCCCATACCTCTTTCTTCTTCACCATCACTACCACGACGAAACCATGTCAAATTATTCCCTCTACCCTTCCTCCTTGGACGCGGGAGATCGCAGCCATGGATGGCGACTTCGAGCTCGAAGGTCAGCCGGCGATGTCGTCCATCCTTTCCTCTTGCTGGTGGCTATGGCGACTGCTCCTTGCCATCGAGCCGCACACGAGCATGGTGTTGTCGATCGTTCCTTGCCGTAGGCGGACTGGTGGAGTCTTCCATTCGAATTCAAGCAGTCGATCGTGTCCATCCGATTGTTGTGTCGGGTTCAGTTAGACACGAAAAGGATTGGTGAGTCTTCTTGATCCATTATTGAGTGATTTCCTCTAATTTCCTTTTTAAATTCTCAATCCAACATTTAGGGAACTTGTGTGATTTCATTCCTATTTTTGTGCACGTTTGGTGTTCGAATAAATGTCTGAACCAGCTGTGATGTCAAACATGGACACGTGCGACATTCGTATCGGACACTAAGGAGCATCTTTGACTTTGTAAGAGCACAGGTACAATTCTTGACACCTTCTTTGAATTCTTGGCCTCGAGTGTAGCTGTTGATCCCCGTATCTATGTTTTCCTATATTGTATCAGACACTGATATGAATTATGAGGACGCTGTCCTTGTGCCTTGCACTGAGAGGAGATCAGGTTTGGACACGTATGGTATCCATAGGACACGAGTGTTCAGGAGATGGTTCTTGGTGTTAACTGTGGATGATAGTTGCTCTCTGTTTGAAATTCCTTAGAAACCGTTAGATTCAAATATTGATGGAGTTGGGTTGATTATTACTACTCAGTATTTGAATTTGTACAATAGATCGGGCCAACAGTTTTAAGTTATTGATTGACTATAGGCCAAATCTTAGTGTTGGACTATTACTTATACATATATATTACATTGAGTTAGTAAACTGTGGCTGGGTCGGCCATTAGTCTAGTAAAATATTGGGTTTATATATATGAGAATTGGTTAGGTAAGATATTGATAGAGTAAGAAATTATTAGACTTGATTAGGGTAGTTCTTTGGAGTATTTTCTAAAAACTATTAATTCCTATTTTCTAGGTGATTAGAAGACTTGGATAAAATCCCGGATCAAGGCAAGTACATGTACTCAGTATTACCATCATTGCATGCATTGCACTCACATTGTCTTTTGTCATTATTTTACTATTCTTGCTCGATTGATTGCATTAATTCTCGTGTCGGGTGGGGGACGTTCTAGAGACATGTGATTGACTAATATTATACAAATATTGCCTGATAGCATACTCTGTATGCCTGAGTCCATTTCGTGCGTGACTGATAGCATTGTCGTCAGACATGTCTGATTATTGTGTGACTGGTAGCATTGTCGTCAGACATGCCTGATTATATATTGACTGGTAGCATATTTTATATGCCTGATTAAATATTACTCCCCATATGTTGATAACGTCCAATTGCACATGTACACGTAGCTAGTGCATGCTTATTGTTCATCTTGTTCTCTGTCTTTCAGTTATATTTGATGCACCGTTCCATTGATCTCTGTGGTGAGTTTTATTGAGTTATATTGTACTTTGCTCCTTTCCAGACTGGATCGTTGATTACAGGTGAGATGGACCTTTAGATTGTCATGGCTGGCATTGGAGCTCACTTGACACTGAGATAGCTAGTTTCATGTATATAGATTGATTGAGTGTATTTGATTATATTGTTGTTGTATCATTTATCTTTTATCGGCTTTGTACCCGCGCAGGCACCCGCCCGCGACATAGAACACACGCGCGCGTGAGGACAGCCCCCTAAATATATGCTTGAGCTCCCTAACAGGGGCTGTCCTCCCTATGAGCGGATATTCAAGTATAAGTTGTAATAATTGTATAGTGGATTGTTGTGGTGGTTAGTATAGATTACGTGATTAGATGTTGTGATGAGAATACTCTTGTTATTGATGACTGGACGGCTCACTACCGCTGTCAACGACAGTGTAGGCCGGGCATGCATTGACCCGTACCCGATTATTCGGGAGCGGGGCGTGACATGTTTTTGTGGTGGCCCATGCAGGTCTCTATCTAATGGTACTTAGGATTAGAGTGCCATTGGAAGCCTGCAAAAATAGGAAACTCATCACAGCATAGGCCGATTGTGTGATAGTGTGTATTTTGCTATCTATAGTAAATTCTGATTTTTATCATCCTGCCTCATAATGTTTTCCTACAAAAGTCGTGATTACAATTCCATGACTTTTGGAGATCATCTCCTTCTACAACATTATCGGATTCTAACACTCTTTAAGGTCTGGGTTTCCTTGGCACTTAGAGATTTAAATCAGAGTTTCTAAACTCCTCATTTAGCCAAACATTTCAAAATTCTCTATTGGTTTCTAAAGTCTATTTGATTTTCTCTAATCATTCCAAGACCAACTATTTCATTTAGAGCCATAGAGCTCATAAATTAGTTATTCCATCTTTTCGCAAAACCATTTTTCTATCCATTCTCCATTTAGAGTTTCAACTCACCTTTAGCTATATTAAGTACTTATTCCATTGACATTCTCATGACTAGTGTATCAACTCTATAATACATTTCTAATCGCTCTTCTATTTTGATAGTCAATCTCTTGATTCTCAAGAATAGATATTTATCCTACATGTCCTTCCTAGTGTGATTGAATCTCTTTAGTAAATCAGAAAGCTTACATGAATTGAATTATCAAGGTACTCCTTTGGAATTCCAATAGATAACCGTCGAGGAATATTCGATATCCTACTATGGTGTGGCAGCCGCGCACTGCAGCCATTTATCTGGATCATGGAAACTGCAAGTCCACTGCAGCCATCAGCGCACTGGCGAGGCAGGGCCTCTAAGTCGAAGTGATCTCAAGTATGTATAAGTTTCGAATATTCTTGAGATTATGTTTCTATCACTTGAAATTATTTTGTCCATGGTAAAGTTTAGAAATTATTCGGTACCTATCATTCTTGAGTCACGGAGCCAAGAGTTCACTGCAGCCAGATGTACACTAGCGGGGCATGAATTTTAGGTAAAGTGATTCCGGATATGCATGAGTTCTGAATATTTTTAGACTAAATTCATGATTAGCCTCATATCACCATTGACAATTTTACCAGAATTTATCTTGATTTTCAACCATTACTCGAATTTAATCGTGCCTAGACGACTTCAATAGTTATGAGTAGATCGTGCCAAAGTGATTTGAATCTATCATGCCAAACCATGTTCTAATCATGCCTGAGTAACTTAGATTCTAAATTGACCATGATTTTGTTTTAGATCATGTCAAATCTTTTTGACCTTCGATTCATTTCATGCCTAATTAATTATAATCGTACTGATTATCTTTAATCGTGCTTAGACTCTAAAATTGACCATGACTATGCCGTTGTTTTGGATCGTGCTAAATCCTTCTAATTTTCTATTCAAGATCGTGCCTATATAAATTTTCTATATCATTCTAATTGACTTTGATCGAAATCCTTACTATCCTTGGTCGTGATTAAAACTTAATCACGATAATAAAATTTCTAAACGTGCCTTGATCATGACTACATCGCTTTTGAAATTCTTTTAATATTCTTCATCATGCCTGAATTGTGCTAAATAGATTTTCAGAATCATGCTAAGTTGATTCCGATCTTTGAATTATTTTTCTAAATTGTGCCAACTTGTATCCTCGTTTGTACCTACATAATTCTATCGTGCCATTTATTTTAGTCAATTCCTTTGAAATTTCGAGGAAGAAATTTTTCAAGGGGGGAAGATTTGTAACTCTACTTTTTCTAGATAATAAATTGGGGATTTCTTCTATGATTTTTATTAGAATTAAAATAAAATTTATTACTTTCTAAATATTTTATAGCCTTAACTAGAATACCTTATTATTGATTTTCTAAATTTCTATTAAATTATTGATTGATTTATAATTATTTTTTTTAAACGATTTATTCCATTTTTTTCTTACTTATTCAATTTCTTCGGCCATCAGCCTTCAACCCAGCCCATTAGTTGGGCGCAGATCCAGGTCAAACCCACAGACCCGATAGCCATCACCCGTAAACCCGGTAATCCATTAACCCGTTATCAAGTAACCGTTGGTTTTAAAAACCAACTCATTCTTTCATTCCCATTCTATTCTTTTACATTTAATTCCCTCCACCCTCTGCTGGAGACGTCGACGTCGAAGTAGCTGCAGTGCCGCGCCGCGAGGGGAGCATCCAGATCTTCTCCTTTACCTAGACCGTCCATCCTTAATCGCCTTTCTTCTCCCAACTACTCGATCCTAACCGTTTCCTAACCGCCGAGCACCGGCCGTCTACCCGCCCAACCGCGTGCCCGCGCAACCGCCTGCCCGCCGCTTCCACTGCCTATAAATTGACCCCAGACCTCTTTCTTCTTCACTATCACTACCACGGAGAAACCATGTCGAATTATTCCCTCCACCCTTCCTCCTTGGACGTCGAAGATCGCAGCCATGGCATGGCGACTTCGAGCTCGAAAGTAAGCCGGCGACGTCGTCCATCCTTTCCTCTTGTCGGTGGCCATGACGACTGCTCCTTGCTATCGAGCCGCACACGAGCATGGTATTGTCGATCGTTCCTCGCCGTGGGCGGACTGGTGGAGTCTTCCATTCGAAATCAAGCAGTCGATCGTGTCCATCCGATTGTTGTGTCGGTTCAGTTGGAAACGGGAAGGATTGGTGAGTCTTCTTGATTCATTATTGAGTGATTTCCTCTAATTTCCTTTTTGAATTCTCAATCCAATATTTACGAAACTTGTGTGATTCTATTCCTGTTTTTATGCACGCCTGGTGTTCAAATAAATGCCTGAACCAGCTGTGATGTCAAACCTGGACACGTACGGCATTCGTATCGGACACTAAGGAGCGTCTTTGACTTTGTAAGAGCACAGGTACAATTCTTGACACCCTCTCTGAATTCTTGGCCTCGAGTATAGCTGTTGATCCCCGTATCTGTGTTTTCCTATATTGTATCAGACACTGATACGAATTATGAGGACACTGTCCTTGTGCCTTGCACTGAGAGGAGATCAGGTTTGGACACGTATGGTATCCATAGGACACGAGTGTTCAGAAAATGGTTCTTGGTGTTAGCTGTGGATGATAGTTGCTCTCTGTTTGAAATTCCTTAGAAACTGTTAGATTCAAATATTGATGGAGTTGGGTTGATTATTACTATTCAGTATTTGAATTTGTACAATAGATCGGGCCAATAGTTTTAAGTTATTGATTAACTATAGGCCAAATCTTAGTGTTGGAATATTACTTATACATATATATGACATTAAGTTAGTAAACTGTGGCTGGGCCGGCCATTAGTTTAGTAAAATATTGGGTTCATATATGGGAGAATTGGTTAGGTGAGATATTGATAGAGTAAGAAATTATTAGACTTGATTAGGGTAGTTCTTTGGAGTATTTTCTAAAAACTATTAATTTCTATTTTCTAGGTGATTAGAAGACTTGGACAAAATCCCGAAATCAAGGCAAGTACATGTACTCAGTATTACAATCATTGTATGCATTGCACTCACATTGTCTCTTGTCATTATTTTACTATTCTTGCTCGATTGATTGCATTGATTCTCGTATCGGGTGGAGGACATTCTAGAGACATGTGATTGACTAATATTGGATAATTATTGCCTGATAGCATACTCTATATGCCTGATTCCATTTCGTGCGTGACTGATAGCATTGTCGTCAGACATGCCTGATTATTGCATGACTGATAGCATTGTCGTCAGACATGCCTGATTATATGTTGACTTATAGCATATTTTATATGCCTGATTAAATATTCGTCCCCACATGTTGATAACGTCCAATTGCACATGTACACGTTGCTAGTGCATGGTTATTGTTCTTCTTGTTTTCTGTCTTTCAGTTATATTTGATGCACCGTTCCATTGATCTCTGTGGTGAGTTTTATTGAGTTACATTGTACTTTGCTCCTTTCCTGACTGGATTGTTGATTATAGGTGAGATGGATCTTTAGATTGTCATGGCTGGCATTGGAGCTCACTTGACACTAAGATAGCTAGTTTCATGTATATAAATTGATTGAGTGTATTTGATTATATTATTGTTGTATCATTTATCTTTTATCAGCTTTGTACCCTGATATTCATGTATAAGTTGTAATAATTGTATAGTGGATTGCTGTGGTGGTTAGTATAGATTACGTGATTAGATGCTGTGATGAGAATACTCTTGTTATTGATGACTAGACTGCTCACTACCGCTGTCAACGACAGTGTAGGCCGGGCATGCATTGACCCGTTCCCGATTATTCGGGAGCGGGGCGATACTGCTGCATCTGTCCTCCCAGTGGCTGAGCAGCCACCAGCTCTACTGTCGTCTTGACCCAGTAGATGAGTATCTTGTATGCTCTGTCGAAAATCAGCAGACTTGCTCTGCTGTATCTGCTGCTGAGTCTCCAAGAATTGCTAGAAAAGGGTAAACATCTAAGCTGCATCTACTGTCCCTAAAGGTAACTGCTGCTGATACATATCCAAAATAACGGAGGAAGACCTTCGGACAGGTGGAGATGCACTCCCAAAAGCTGCAGATGCTCATATATGAGCATAAATAGGGGGTGTTGTGGTCCCAGCGTCCACAATAGGGCGAGGGGTGGTAGGCCTCTCACCAGCGTCTGCTGGGCCAGAGCGATGCGATCGTGTCTCAATCACCATCCTAGAGACAGATCAAACAAAGAATCAATACTGAGATAGAAACGATAATTCAAGGGAGGACAGTTATTTCAAGGAAGCAATCTTCAACAGGAATTTAGATGACAGGGATTCAGTTAAGAGTTTTTTCCTAATGTGATTGAGTACCTCAAAATAATCCTAATCCTATGCAGGCTGTAGTGATACTCTAGTTTGAATATCACTACACAACTCGACCCGCATGGGCCACCACTAAAACGTATCACGACCCGTACCCATTGTGAGGATACGAGTACGTAACAGCGCCCAGCCTACGCTGCAATGTCGACGGTAGAACGTTGTTCTAGGTCATGAACTATAACTAACACAATATGGAATACTCTCCAACTGGAGGCCAATCACAGAAGGTACAACTCAATCACAATCTAGAGGTAGAATATAGCACGATGGAATAGATAAAAAAATTCTAAAAACTGGGGTACAACAGAAATGAAATAAATCAAGTTAACAACTACTAGTCTCAACATCTCCATAAATATACGACTCTGAAATCAAAGACAACAACTAACATAAAAAAGGAAAACAGTCTAGACTATCTAAACTATACATGGGTATCATCCTCAGCAGCTGCCTGAACCTCTCCAGGGGTCCAAGTCACAAGTGTCATCTAGGCAAGCTCTATAATAAGGGTGCAGGGTTCCTCATCATCCTCTGTAAAAAATTTAACAGGTCCAGTCAGGACGGGAGCGAGCACAATACATCTCACGCAGATCATAACAGGTTAGAAAATATAAACATACAAGAGAGTACGATACATGAAACTGAAAGAAAGTACATTATGTAAATAGAGAGAGAACTGTAATGGAAATATCTACTATAAGTAGAGAGCTACCAGTGACTAGTGATTTAGAGTACAAAGTCGACATGTGAACGGCTGGATTTGCACATGAATATACTAAAGAGGCGCACATGGTTATACTACTTTGAAATTGTTCACGTGACTATTTATACTCCTCCATACCCCAATCAATACACAAGGATCCAGACAAGTTATGTTACGTACATAATTTTCACATAAAAGCCCATAGATGGGTGTACATGAAGTATACATGAGGGCTCAGAACTGAGTGCACATGAATTCCACATGAAGGCCCATGAAGGGTACACATAAAGTATAGGTTATACATGAAATACACGAGAAACATGACCGAACATGAGAGCACATGAGAGTACACGAGCGAGCATGAACGAGCATGAAGCACATGAGAAACATGAATAACATGAGAGCGAGGAATACATGATGTATATGAAACACACGATATGATGTATCCGATGCTCCCGAGGGGGATAACATCTCAATGTAGGGATCCATATAGTAACAATCCGTGATAATATCGTGACAGCATCAAATAAGGTAAACTAGAGCAAGAATATAATCCTAAGCAAGTTATGAAATAATCAGAGAATGTACTCGCCTGCGATGTGAATATCAGTGAGAATATACTGTCCGAGATGAGGTATCTGACTCTTATTTAGAGCAACACAAGTCAAGATATATACAGGACATGATAAGTGACATGTACAATGCATCTGCATGTTGTCTAGGTCAAACTAGGCTAAAGTCAACACTTGGTCAACTCTAGTCAACCACACTAGTCAAACTAGGTCAACTAGGTCAAGTCCTAGCCCAAGTCTCACTAGGCCTAACCAAGCCTATCCTAGCAAACAAGTACAAGCACAAGCCAATAGGACCACACTAGTACAACCATGCCAAGTATCACACACAAAATATAATGTATATATATACCATATATGTATGTATATATACATAAGCCATAGAATGATATGCAAAGCTATACTAGGCATGGTATATATATATATATATATATATATATATATATATATATATATATATATTACCATCATATAGAGGTATACACTCATAGGCTATATATGTTATGCATATAGTATCCATATCGTCATTAACATCACAAACTCATATATATATAAATAAGGAGTAAGTGTGTGTGGCACATATCATAGTGTGTACAGGGGGTTATCATGTATACATGGCAAGGGATATGGTATTTAACAATGTGAATGCTAAAGTGGCAATGGGTTCAGTGTACTACAATGTATAGGTAACTAGTGTGTGTAATGTGTATAGTATATACAATGTGAAAAGGGAATGCATTATAATGTAGTGTGTGTGGTCTCATGAGTGTCAAAGTGCAAGGTAGAGTGAAGGGGGTTAGTGTTCAGTTAAGGCAGTTAAGGGCAGTGTATAGGCAAGGTGTTTAGTATTATAGTAAAGTGTCAATCTCAGTTAACCATTATGTTTCAATCTCAGGTAACAGGGGTTTCCGGTTTGTGTACCTGTGTATGTGTGTCAATTGGCAGTAGGGTGTGGCATATGTGTGTTCAATTTAGTGTAAGGGTGAGTGAGTGTGAACAAATCAGTGTGTGAGTAATACATCCAATTTTCATCTCAGTTTTTGGGGAACAAACTGGACTTAAATCAATGAAGATTGAGCATTATTCAAATGGGTTTGTGACAGCAAGGTGGACCTCAGATTCCTATTTCAGTGTACCTAAAATTTAGTGTCATGTGTTCTCAGGATTTGAAATGTGTGAGTGTGCATGAGTGACAAACAAGTGTATGGCAATTCAGTGTGTATTTTCTCAGATTTCAGTGTGTGCAAGTGTCTCAGGTTTAGACTGTGTGTATGTGTGTGAGTGATGTATGGTTCAATGTGTCAACTTCAGATTTAGTGGCAGTGTGTAGATAGGTCAAACTCAGACTTCTCAGTTTTGAATCTCAGATTTTGGAGTTCTCAGGAAATGAATGACAGTGTGTGTAAACATAATGTGTAATAGGGATATCAGTTTTGCATGTGTGGGTGTATAGATTTCAGGAAAAATCAGTGAATAGGATTCAATCTTAACATCAAAATAATTTACCAATCTCAAACTCAGATTTCAAAACAGTGTGTGTATAGCTGTTAGGGGTGTGCTCGAGTGTCCACAAGTGTGAAGGTGAGGGTGAGGGTCAACTGCTCTCAGATTTTCCATTTAAAGGTTCTCAGGAAACAGTTTTAACATAAGGGGAATAAGTCTTAGGTTAATCAGTCCAAATCAAATTTGAAAACCCAATGAATAAATGCTAACATGAACTCTAATATGTAGGCTAAGCTTAGGCATGAATATATGATCTAACATGTTAATATACAATCATTCAAACTCAATTTTTAAGTATAGGCAAATCTCAGTTAACTATGTCAATCGAAATCAAGTTTCAACCAATCAAGAAAACAGTTTCTCATTTGAAGATCAGTAAAAGGAAACAATTTTTAGTGAACTTTTCAAAATGTTTAATCGAAATCCAATCTCCAATCAGTGCAATTACTTACATAAAATCTAAAAACCAAATCCCATATCTAACCTACATCACAGTGAAGATACAAAATATCAAATTTAAGAACAATTTTCACCATTCAGTTCAGTGTATCAGTGAACCCCATTTTTGAACCCAATAATCACATAAAACCAAATCAAAAGTTCAAAATAGGTATACATAAATGTTCCCCACATTAGTACGTATCAGGGGGGTCCATTCGTGTCCAGGAAACTGGACACGAGGTGTCCAAACGAATCGAACACACAGTGGCAGTAAAACGTGAAATACAGCATCGTGCTGCCATATCGTGTCCAATAGGACACGACACAGAGCTCGATGGGGCTGAGCTTGGGTACAAACATAGAGGTGGTCTAGGGCTAGACATTAGACCCCCTGAATCGAGTCCAAGCTGTGTCAGGACGCGACACGAAATGCGTATCCGACGCGTCTATACCGTGCGTACAGTCAGCATAAAAACCAGTGCGGGTCGAAATACTCCCAAACCACACCATAAGATCCTACAAAATTTTAGGGGCTTGGTGTCAGTAACCTAGGAAGGTTCACACCAATTTTGGTATCAAGATGTGTCGTGGCCGACGAGAACTCGGACACGGGCAGCAGGGCACCCGACTGAGCCCCCGTGCTGCGTGTCCAGCACCAAATCCGACACAAAAACTGACACAAACACAAATCAGTCTTCAAAAATATTGTTATTCACATATAGATCTAGGGATCCATGTAATTAGTTTTACAAAAGATGAAAATAAATTCCTAAGAGGCATTTAATCAAACACCTTCCTATACACTATGATACGTGTCCGATACGGACACCAAATGGACACGAAATCTACCCAAATTCTAGGGACAACTAGGGGACACCTAGATCTAGCCTAAAATGCAAAAAAATAGAATATTAGGACAATTAGAGAAGTTTTATCTATTGGTACAAATAGCAAGAAAAAGCTCCAAATGGGGTATTCCTCCTTGCTAGCTCAAATCCCCAAATTGATCCCAAACTGAAATTTCTCTCCATGAACAGTAAGTAGGGCTTGATTATATTTATATGCAAAAGATTTGGGTCAAAAAGGACTTGAAATGAGAAAGTTATGGATTAGAAAAGATGGCTCCTTACCTCTTTCTTTAAAATGTTGAAACAACACAAAAGAGGCAAGAACATAATAAAGAGAGTATTTATAGGGGAAAAGCCCTAGGTGGTTGGTCATAATGAATGAAATTAGGGTTAGGGTTTCAAGTCATGGGCCATGGGCCAAGTTTCATAAGTCATGGAACCAATTTCTAAGTCTCAAGTCTATGGACCAAATCACCAATCCTCATATTTCAAACTTGATCCTAAGTGACCTAACTTGAGTTGACTTAAGTTAGACTAGGGTCTCACCATGCTAATCAAGTCACCATAGCTAGGGTCAGTATCTAGATTAGTCTCTTAAGTCAAAACTAGCAAAAGTCAAATTCAACAACCATCAATCCAATAATTAATCAAATGATTCTATTAAGTCGAAATGACCAAATTACCCATAGGCTAAAAATGATAAATAGATATCCCAATCACATGGTTAGGCTCTAGGGCAGACAATCTCTAGGGTTTCACTAGCTGCACATCAAAATCATAAGTCATGATTTTAAATAGTTTTAAAATGATTAAAAATCACTAAAAATCATGTTATTATTTAAATATCATAATTAATAATTAAAATCACAAAATTTCAAAATTACCCACATTTAGAAAACTAGGTGTTATAGGGACAAAAAAAGAATGTCAAAGTGGATATGATACATGGCGGACAACTCCAAGAAAGTGATCTCATCAGAGGATCCTTTCTTCGGAAGAAGAACTGAAAAAATAAACCTATGTTGTTCATAGAAGTTTTGGTTGAGATTTTTAGAAAAGACTCTTCTATGAACTAGTCTAGGTTGGCAAAGCAGTTCTTTGAAGGAGTCTAGAGTGACACCTTCAGGGAATTGTACATGATAGATGTCCACTAATGCTTCACCAACATCAGGAACATGAAAATATTTGCTGATGTCGGTGGCGCTGAATTCTAATTCTTGTCCAGCAACGAAAGAATGGAAGTTTTCGTTGGGTTTTACCTTCAAGTTGCAGTAAAACATACGGACAGCATTGTCATAAATATTCTCGGCTACTTTGAAGAAGTCACGATAGCCGAGACGGTCAAATGTGGGAGCGTATTCAGAAAATACAATAAAGTTCACACAAGCTCCAGCACATATTCTTCGACCGAAAAAGGAATCAAACCAAAGGTCCGAAAATTCCTTATCAGAAAATAGACCGGAATCAAAATCATCTGAACCTATGGGTCTGGCTGGAATAAAAATATTAGTAGGAACGTAATCAGAAGAGGAAGATCTTGCATGTGAGGAATCAACCTGTCTTCTCTGACGCTTAGGTGCCATAGATGAGAGAAAAAGAAAATTGGAGTACCTTTAGAAAGGAGGAAGAGGAAGGAAAGGAACAGCCCGTTGAAACTCCAAAGAATCTTGAAAAAAAGGAGAAGGAAGTAGTATTAGGAGTGGTAGAGGGTTTTGCTCGAGTTGGATGAGTGAAAAAGAAGAAGAAAGGAAGGGTTTAAATAGAGCTAGGGTCGGTTGTTCGGTTCTGGAAGCTGAACAGCGCCGACCGAACTCGGTCCGAACTCGGCCAGAGTTCGGTACGAGTTCGGTTACTTATATTTTCGAGGTCATAACTGCAGTATTGGTGTTTAAATTTTAACTTTATGACTGTTGACTTCTATATTTAATAATGTCTATTACTTTGGGTTAGCTGTAGGGGCCGGATCCCAGCTAGCGGTAGTCCAAAGACTAGTGCACCGTGTCGCTTCAGGCTATTTACACCTGTATGACAGAAGGGCCCTTTTGGCTTGTACCCAAAATAATTTTCGTTAAATAAATTACGAAGTTTCGAGTCATAAAATTAAATTTAATTACCATACTACACTATGAATCTGAAAATTCAAGTATGCCGAGCTCTCACCTCATTATGTTAAAACGGTCTTCCGCCAGTGGTTTTGTGAAAATGTCTGCTAGTTGATGATCTGTGTCAATAAACTCTAAGCAGATATCCTTGTGTTATTGGTGATCACGTTAAAAGTGATGACAAATCTCAATGTGTTTTGTGCGTGAGTGACATACAGGGTTCTTAGTCAGGTTAATAGTGCTAGTGTTATCACAATAAATGGGAATCTTAGTGTAATACAGATTGTAGTCTTTTAGGATTTGCTCCATCCATAAAATTTGAGCACAGCAACGTCCTACGGTGATATACTCATCCTCAGTAGTTGATAATGATATAGAATATTGCTTCTTGCTAAACCAAGAGACTAAGGCCTTTCCTAGGAAATGACACGTACCATTGGTACTTTTACGGTCTACTTTACATCCTGTCAAATCTACATCCGAATAACCTATCAGGTCAAAGGATTTGGTTTTAGGATACCACAAGCCGACAGTAGAATTTTTTTAAGGTATCAGAAGATACGCTTAACGGAACTTAGGTGTGATTCCTTAGGATTTGTCTGGTATCGTGCACAGATGCAAACACTGAACATAATATCAGGACGACTAGCAGTTAAATATAATAAGCTACCAATCATACCTCGATACTTACGCTGATCAACAGGTTTGCCACTTTCATCAGTATCAAGCTTTGTGGATGTAGCCATAGGAGTTTCGATAGGCTTTACAAAATCGAAGTCATACTTTTTCAGTATGTCCTTTGTATACTTGGCTTGATTGATGAATGTTCCCTTTGAGCGTTGTTTGATCTGGAGCCCTAGGAAGAAGTTCAGCTCTCCCATCATACTCATCTCAAATTCACTCTGCATACACTTAGTAAACTCTTGATAAAGTTTTTCATTAGTAGAACCAAATATAATGTCATTAACGTAAATTTGTATAAGAAGAATGTCATCATTTAAAGATTTGATAAATAAAGTTGTATCAACTCTTCCTTTTGAAAAACCATTATCAAATAAGAAGGCACTTAGGCGTTCATACCAAGCACGAGGTGTCTGTTTGAGTCCATATAGTGCTTTCTTAAGCTTGAAGACGTGATCGGGTTTTTAAAAATCTTCAAAACCAGGGGGTTGTTTCACAAAAACTTCTTTTTTTAGAAATCCGTTCAAAAATGTACTTTTTACGTCCATTTGAAATAGTTTAAAATCATTAAAACATGGACAAAACATGCGTATAGGCTCTAGTCTAGCAACAGAAGCATATGTCTCGTCATAATCAATATCTTCTTCTTGATTATAACCTTGTACCACTAGACGTTCTTTGTTGCGTAGAAATTGACCATCTTCACTAAGTTTATCTTGGAACACCCATTTGGTACCCATTATAGATTGACCAATAGGTTTAGGAACAAGTTCTCAAACTTGGTTTCTCTCAAATTGATTTAGTTCCTCTTGCATGGCATTAATCCAAAACTCATCAGAAAAGGCATCTTCTATATTCTTATGTTCTATTTGAGAAATAAAAGCTACATTTGCTGCTATTTTAGAATCCCGAAGAGAGGAGCGTGTACTTATACATTTTGATACATCACCTACGATGAGTGTCTTTGGATGATCTGGTAAGAACTTTAATGATTCAAATTTGTGAGCCAGATCTTCCACAGGACTCTTATCGGTTGTTGCTTATACACCTTCATCATTACTGTCGCTAGATCTGCGACTATTGAGCTCATCAAAAGTAACGCTAATAGATTCTTCAACAATCATAGACCTTTTATTGAAAATTCTATATCCCTTACCCTTAGCAGCATATCCGAGAAATATCCCTTCGTCTGCTTTAGAGTCGAACTTACCCAAGTTATCCTTGGTGTTCAGGATAAAACAGCGACATCCAAAAACTTTAAAATAAGAAATGTTTGGAATCCTTCCAAACCAAAGTTCATATGGTGTTTTCTTCGAGATAGGATGAATTAACACCCAATTCAAAACATGACAGGCTATACTAACAGCTTCTGTCCAAAAATATTTAGGAAGATTATGCTGATTTAGCATGACTCTGGCCGTTTCACTTAGAGTACGGTTCTTCTGCTCCACAACACCATTCTGTTGAGGAGTTCTAGGACAAAAAAATTTGTGGTAGTACCCACTATCATCAAAAAACTTTTTGAAATCAGAATTTATGAATTCGCCACCATGATCACTTTGGATACGAGTAATCATGAAGCCTTTTCATTTTGTACCTTTTTGCAAAATATCTAAAATTCAAAAATAGCATCACTTTTGTTTGATAAAAAGTAAACCCAAGTAAAATGAGAGAAATCATCAACAATAGCAAAAGCGTAGAGCTTACTGCCAAGACTAGCAACTCTACTAGGACCAAATAAATCCATATGTATCAACTGCAAAGGTCTAGAAGTACGTATAGCGTTGATGGATTTAAATGTAGACCTATGTGCTTAGTTCTTTTCATAGTCAGCACATACCATATCTCTCTTGAATGGAATCTCGGGGAGTCCTTTTAACAACTTCTTAGTGCTCAGTCGTGAGATAGTGTCCGTATTTGCATGCCCTAGTCTCATGTGCCATAGCCAGCTTTCATCTAAATTAGCTATTAGGCATCTTCCTGCATTATTAGTACTCTCCAAAAAGAAAACATAAATATTGTCTTCTTTGATCCCTTCATATACGGGATTACCAGATGACATATCATATATGGTACATTTATCTTTTACAAAGTTAATACCATAACCATTATCAGCCAAATGACTTATGCTTAGTAGGTTATTTTTCAATTCAGTGACTAGACAAACATCCTTTATTACAAGTGTCACGACCCGCACCCAGTGAAAGGGCACGAGAAGTGACGAACGCCCAGCCTACGCCGCAGTATCGGTGGTAGAACTATGTCCTGAGTCACAATATCTAACATAATCTAAAATAAGCTCCGAATGGAGAGTAATTAATAAGTAACTCAATCACAATACTAAGCTAGAATAGAAGAAAGAATCTCAAGTGAGTCACAGATAAAAAGACTAGGTGTAAACCACCAGAATAAATCTCAAGTACAACTCATAAAGTCTCAAATGGAAAGATAATAAAAACTAAGTCTCAGCTAGACTATAGGCAAGTCCTCAGCGACTGCTGGATCCTCCTGAGGGTCCACGTCGCCAGTGTCATCTAAGCCAATGCCATAATAAGTAGGACAGTACTCTTCATCAATACCTGTAAAATTTTTAACATGCCCAGCCAGGACGGAACGAGTACATATCTCTCACAACAGTTCATAGCAGGAATGGACATATAAAGCAAGCTATAGAAAACTATACATAAATCGCTGTAAAGAAAGTCAACAAGAGAGAGAGAGACTATAAAATGAGATATAATATGATAAATAGAGAAATGTAACCTTCTACATGATTCAGAGCATGAATTGGTTATGTAAACGGTTTGGGTTGTACATGGATACAGCTATGTAGTGCACATGGATACCTACTGGGGATAATGATCACATAACCAACTACACTCTCCCTGCCTCCAATCAATACACAAGGATCAATACATGTTATGTTATTGCACATGGATATCAACTACTGTATACATGGAGCTCATATGGTCATGAGTGTACATGAATAAAATATGAGTGCACATGGATAAATATGAATACATGGAGTACATGATGGCCATGATAAAGTACATGAACATGACATACTCGATATATCCGAGGGGATAACATCGCATGAAAAGATCCATAGGGTACTAATCCGTATGAACATCGTGTCAGCATCAAGTATACTAGTCTATAACAAGAGAACATATCCAAAGAAGTATGAAAAGATCAGAGAATGTACTCGCCTGGCAAATCGAACTGCTGATGATGAGGTGTAGCTAAACTGGAGCAATATAAACCTATTTAAAATACACACATGTCACAACCAAGTCTACCATATCAAAAGAAATAGCTACAATGCAAGACTACATGCTTCTAGGTCCATTTTGGTCAAAGTCAACCCTCGGTCAACTCTGGTCAAACTTGGTCAACGCTGGTCAAACTTGGTCAAACCTGGGTCAACTAGTCCGTCTACTAATTTCTAGGTCATACACAAAATTCTAGGTCATTTGGAGTTCGTTTGAGTTGAATTGGATCAAGTTTGACCCAAAGTTGACTTTTGTCAATTTGGTCAACTTGTCGGCCAATTCGACTAAACTAAGCTCGAAATGACAAACTAAATCTGTCCTAGGGCTCCTATAGTTATATACACAACTATAATCTATTCCAAGAGGGTTTACAAGCATAAAACCTATATACATATAGGTATATACACACACATGTGTATATACAATACAACCAAACCCTATTTCTAACAAAAGATGATGTGTGTGTGTGTGTGTGTGTGTGTACTGGTGCTTACTGATATGGGGTAAATATGAGATTAAAAATAGTAAAACATACCCATGGTATTACCCAAATTACTATACTATTATATACATATATATAAAGTAAGAAAACTACATATATATATATATATTTATATATATATACAAAAGCTCAAATGGAAAGATACGCAATGATGCGAGATACTTAAAAAGTCTAAAATCTGAAATAATTTCCCCTCGACCTATTCTCCACGTATATGTGTTAGGAATGGGTTTCAACGGGGTTATACACACATATATATAGTTAAATATATGCGTAAAGCTATATATAGAAATCATATATACTCATAAATGATGGAAAATTGTGAAACAAAGCCAAAAGTTGGTTCCCACATATTTGAAATCTCATATAAGTCCTGTAAATTCAGATTTTAGAAGCTAAGATGCTGGAAATCAAAATATCACATATCAACTAAAAATCGAAATTAAAGAAAATGATCCAATTTTACCCAACGGTCCAAAATGCAAAATACACCAAACAAACCCGCGAAACTCGGCATACACATTGGTCTCGACCCACGTGATGTGTTCGTATACTCTCGGATTCGAAATCGTGTCTGTGTCGTGTCCACAGAACGCGTATCAGAATTTCTCGATACCGCGTGGTACGCGTGCGTTCTCGCTCGTTTGAGCGCCACACACGCAACGAAATGCTACGTGCTTGTGCACATAGCTGGGGGTTCCTGGGATAGGTCTAGGACATGGCGACACAGTGCCCGAAATGATGCACGCAGCCCCCGCACCCGCACGGCCTGCTGCGCGTGCTCGTGCGCCCTCGTGCTCGTGGTTCCGGCCTCACTGCTCCCTCGTCGGGCCATGCTGCGACTCGTGGTTCGTCCTACGGGTCGTCTAGGCCTAGGTCGACATGTTCCAGGTCCTGGAATGGGTCTTTGCTGTGTCATGTGCGCGCACGAAGTCCGTCTCCGCGACAAAAATGACAGGCTGAATGCACAGTGGCTGAGCGGTGCACGCGTGATTTCTCCGCGCTCGCTTAACAAAAAGTCGTAAAATTTTACGAGCATGAGGGCAGAGGTTTCCCCCACATGCTTACAAATTTTCATGCAAAAATATGCTCTGTGCATCGAGCAATCACACGCGGACAGCAGGGCACGCACGGCCTCGTGCACGGGATCGTGCACGTGCGTCCGTTGCCCGAAACGTTGCTGAAACGATGTCAAACCCAAATCTGTCTTCACAAAAGTTTATCAAAATCATATTATCTAAACATCCATGAAGTCAGAATCGAAAAACAACAACTTTCTATCCTAAGCGGCATTTCGTCGAACACGTGTCGTAAAGGACCGACACGTGTCCGATACCTCCATCAAACGGAGTCGAAATCCCACAAAATTTCGTGGGCAAGACTAGGGCACCTATATGGATGCAAAAATGAAGAAAAAACCAGAATTGCAGTGGTTGATTAGGGTTTTACCTATTGGGTGTCAAAACTCAATGATCGGGGCTCCTCGGTTGTCATGTCGGCCGATTTCCCTTCAGCAAAACCTTCCGTCTCCACTCCAAAAATTGTCCAGCAGATCCTCCTCTCTATGAGGAGTGTAACGGAGTTTGTTTGGGAAGAAACGGACTCCGTATGAAGGAAATAGGTGTCTTGGAGAGATGGATCTTTTAGGGTTTCTTTGTGGAGGCTCAAAATTTTCATAAATGATAAAAAAATGAGGGGGTACTGCTGTGTTGGGCGGCCAAGGGGAGTCTCTAAGGGTTAGGATTTCACTTGGGCCAACTCCTTCTCAATTAGAAATGGGCCCAAGTCAAAAAGCTTAAAGGCCTACATGCAAAAAAGGCTAAATAAATAAATAAAAGCCTTAAAAATAATCTAATGCATAAAAATAATTTCTAAAAATAAAATAACCATTATAATGCTTATTTAGGCCCCTATACATGTCTACTAAGGTTAAACCAGTTGCTAGCACAATTAAGAGTCAACATATTCAGAGAATCACATAAAGGCCAAAATGGCTAAAATGACTAAAATTATTTAAACCACTTCCAAAAATAGAGATTTAAATCTAAATAATTTCTAAAACCAAAAATATGAATTTTAATTACATTATTAGGCTTCTAGTAAAGATTGACTAAGGTCAAACTACTAAGTCACCAGTCTACAATCAATCAAATCATACTGCAATCCATCTAATTAATAAATAGATAAAAATTCAAATAAAAAGCATAAAAATTGAAATAAATAAAAATTACTAAAATACCCTTGAAATTGAAAAGTGAGTGTGACAACAGGAAAGGAGATATACCAACAGTGTTATTACCAATAATATCTCCTCTCAGGTTATTTTCGAAGGAGACGTATCCTTCTTTCTTCATTGATAGCGTGGCGAACAAAGATGCATCACCAGTCATGTGCTGCGAACATCCGCTATCGAGGATCCACTTGCTTTTAGCATGAAAGGGTTGAGGGTCCACCTACAAAACAAGTAGATGAATCCTTTGGTACCCATTTACTGAAGGGTCCATATTGATTAGTCTTAGGTCTCTAAAACAAAGTACGATTGTCAACAAGTTTCCTTGCTAAGCAATATTGTGATATGTGTCCATACGTACCACAATATGTGCAAGTAAGTTTAGAACCAGTGGTAGTAGAAACTGTGTGGACATGCTTATTTGGTTTCTTGAAAAACCTATAAGTGAAAGCATGGTGATAGTCGTGTTTCTTTCGTGCTTTCTGATTTTTAGTCCTCTTAGGTGTATGCTTAGCATTAGGACTAAACATAGGCTGTGTCACAGGTATTGCCTGTTTGCCTTACTTGATTTCTAACTTTTTAGAAACCGCAATAGACTCTTCATATTTAGCAGTCATGTCTGAAAGTCTTTGTTTTGTGACTAAGTGCTTCTTCTTCTCTATGTCATATAACTCTTGTATTTTGACATAGTCTCTTCCTTTCTTATCAACCTTGAGGATAGCCTCATGATAGTCTACCTTGAGTTTGGCTATCTCTTCCGTGTTACCGGTAGTAGACGTCTCTTTAATGTCTTCAATAAGACTAGACAGTCTAGCTATCTCGATTGTGTATGCCTTAATCTCTTTTCGAGATTGCTTATACTTGTCAAGCACAGTTTTATGTTTTTCAAGTAATTCGCTAAAGGCATTATCTAATTCATCGAAAGTAAAGTCATCATACAAAGAGTTTGAGGATACCTTATCAAAAGCCATAAAACAGACATTGGAATTTCTGCAGGCTCTGTCTTCTTCCTCTGTGTCACTGGTATCACTTTCATGCCAGATGCTTGTGTTAGCATACTTTCGACTGGTTGTTGCTTTTCTGCTTGATCTTGATCTGTCATATGGACTGCTTTTTCGAAGTTGGACAGTCCTTCTTCATGTGCCCTGATTTTTTGCATCCAAAGCATATTGTTTCATCTTTGTTGCTTTCTTGGATATCTCTCTTCCTTCTATTTGATTTCTCAAACTCTACGAATTTCTTGAAATTCTTCACTAGTAGGGCTTGTTTATTACCACTTGATGATTCTTCCTCAGAATCATTACATGTAGATTTTTTGGCTTGAGCTTTGAAGGCAATAGACTTTTCTTTTGGGGTTGCTTCTTCAAACTCTTACAGATCAAGCTCATGGGTCATGAGCTTGCCCATCAGTGTTTCCAGAGACATGGTGGTGAGATCGTTTCCTTCAATGATTGTTGTTGCCTTCGGGTTCCAGTTCTTGGTTAGAGCCCATAGCACCTTTATGATCTTCTCATGATTACTATAATCCTTACCAAGAGATTGCAAATGATTAGTAATATCAAGGAAACGTGTAAACATCTGTGTAATTGACTCACCGGGTTTTATCTTAAAAGATTCATACTTCTGTGTTAGTCTACTGATTTTGGATTCCTTCACTTGGGAAGTACCTTCATGAGTTACCTCAAAAAGTTTTCAAATCTCGTGAGACATTTTACAGGTTGAAACTCTGTTGAACTCCATTTTTTAATTGCACAGAATAGTACGTTGATGGCACGAGCATCTAGACTAGCCTTTGCTTTTTCAGCCTCTGTATATTTGTCATGAGGCTTGTCTACAAGCTGGCCGTCAACCATTGTATGTGACGATTTCTTATAACCGTCAACCACTATAGACCAAATATCAAAGTCAAGAGGCTTTAAGAAGAAAGTCATCCGTGTTTTCTCGTAAGTATAATTTGTACCATCAAATAGTGGGGGTCTATTTCTGGATTGCCATTTACTGTTGAATATTGATTTCATGGCTGTCATATATACTCTCTGAGGTTTGTTATATTAAAATATAACCTGCTCTGATACCAATTGTAGGACCGTTGAGCACCTCTAGAGGGGGGTGAATAGAGTGAGTGCGGGTGCAGCAAAAAATAATCACCAATTAAAGAATTAAAGCTATAACTATGGCAGTAATAAGAGACAGTAAATAAATGTAGCAAGAGATAGAGAGATCAAACACAGCGACACAGCGATGTATACTGGTATCCCTCTGAGAGGACTAATCCAGTCTCGAGTACTCTTGCTCGATGTTAATCCACTAAGGCATAAGCTAATTGAGATATTGCAGTCTCTTACAACACCGTGCTTGGTGACAAGTGCATGACCAACTTCACAACACCATGCTTGGTGACGAGCGTACGCCCGGCTCCACAACAAAGATAATTGTTGTACTTTGAACAACCTCTTTATAACTCTTGAGAACCAAAAGGCTCTAGATCGAAATAGATATTACTGGCTTTTAGCTAAGAGGAGTGTAGGTGTGATATAAAAACTTTTGATCGGATGAAAACACTTATTGAATAGATAAGAGAAGATTAAGAATGAATGAGTGATTTGAAATAAAAAAAACTATCTCATATTTATAGGTATTTTCTGGGACCGAACTCGGGCAGAGTTCTGATGCAAAGATTTCGCATATGAACGTTGCATGCGGATTTGAAGGTAACGAATATTTGAATTCAAACAGACCAAACTCGGGCAGAGTTCGGTCCGAACTCGGGCCGAACTCGGTTTGAGTTCTGTCTAGGAAAATGTATAACATTTGTCAAATTCTGTTGCAAAAATAAAATTGAATTCTTTGGTATATGGAATATGAATAGGTAGGCTTTATGAAAAAGTGGAGTGAGATTAACCTAAGCCAGTATTACCTAGTCGACCTTACAATTTATGTCCTAGACTCAATAAAGATAAAATATATAACAAATTGTAAAATGACTCAGACTGGATTCCAATAAAGGTAAGCTTCAGGCAGATGATGTATGTGCTTGATGATGCAATAGTACGATGCTTGTTGATATTGATTTTATACGTCCTGAAATGATTAGCAGCAGTTCGTATATTTTGTGTACTGACTTAAGTTCATATCAATTATTAAAATCGGGTGTGACCATGGAATGGGCCAACATAGACAAGTCAAGTACATGTATTACAAGTGGATGAATCTAGAATACCATACGTGTTGTGACAGAGAATCAAATATAACTAACTAGAACTGAAATACAGTAATCATCAAGTAAATGAAAGAACTATCAAAGAATGTACTCACCTGATACCCTGAGCGACTGATGTATATAGATGTCCGAACCGGAGACACAATGTCCTATTAGAACAATACAGGTTATAATGTGCCCAATATATAATAATTGTAGTTTACAATGCAATCTAAATGATTCTAGGTCAATCTAGGTCAAAGTCAACTGTTGGTCAACTTTGGTCAACCCTCAGTCAAACCAAGTCAACATCTAGGGTTTGGTCAAACTCCAGTCTACAAGTTCAATTAGGCCTATTTGGATCAAATCTAGTCTAACATACCATATCACTCTAATATATATACATATGGTATATATAAAGGCAAGCTAACTTATATCACATAATTATAGCTACTAGCCTACATGGCATAATATATAACAATATATATATATATATATATATATATATATATATATATATATATATATATATATATATATATTGTAACACCCACTTTTCAAAAATGAGGGTAATTTTGAACTTTTGTAATTATAATCATTTAATAATGATATTTAAATCATATTGTGATTTTTGGTGGTTTTTAATCAATTTAAAACTATTTAAATCTGTGACTTGTGATTTTGATGTTTTGCTAGTGTAACCCTAGTGACTGCATGTCCTGGAGACTAACCATGACCAAAGAGGCCTAACCATGTGATTAGGATGACTAATTGCAACTTTTTAGTCTAGGGATATTTTGGTCATTTTTGACTTATTAATGAAAATGAATTTTGATTGATTATTATGGTGTTAATCTTTTATTAGAGACTAACATAGTTTTGCCCTAACCTAGATATTATCAATGAGCTTAGATATTAGATTAGAAGCTTCCATCATGACAAGGTTAGAAATATCTAGATATTATGTTAGTAGGATATTTTGGTTAGATATTAGTGTAAGAAACCTACTTTTGAAGTGAGCCTTTGATTAAGCTTGAATTCATGTGGAGAAGCCTTAGACACTCATCTAACAATTACAAAACCCTAACCCTAGCCTATTCCAACAGTCATCAAGAGGCCACCCCCTTCTATTTAAACATCTCTTCACAAATTCCTTGCCTCTTTTTAATACCTACACAAAGTCCTAATAGTGTTCTTCCCCAAACCTTCACCAATTCTTCATTTCTTCTCTAAATTGGACCAAACCAATTGTATTAGACTCCCCTACAGTAGAGGATAGCATTGGTGGGTAGCTAGCAAGGATTTGGAGGCTTGGGATCATTGCAAGTTGGAGAGAAGTTCTCATTCACTAAGCTTTACATTGAGGTTTCACCCTCAATAGGTAAAACCTATCAAACTCATTCAAATTCCCAATTTCTTTCCATAGTTGCATTTATTTAGGTATACCCTAGCTGTCCCTCAAGTTTGGTAGGTTTGATATGCGTATCGGACACGTATCAGTGTCTATGTGTGAGTGTTTGACGAAATGCCTATGTGAACGTTTTGTTCTCCATTTTCAAAACTAATTTCACATTTGGGAAGCTCTTGATGTGTGTTTTCGAACCCCCACTGACTAAGAACATTTTTGTGTCCTTTTTATGTCTAAATTTGGACATGAACCTGTGCACGAGACCACCGTGCGCTGTCCTGCTGCTCGGGTACTGTAGAGGACACGACACGGATCGAGACACCACAAAAATTAATGGACACGTGGGGGAAATGTCTAAGAACATGCCCCCAAAGTTTCATTGGGTTTCGTCGAGTGGTTCGAGAGAAAATTGACCCGCACTGATTTTATACAGTGTTGTGTATCTCAATTTTGAGCTACTGATATGGTTTTCGACTCAGACACAACACGTCTTGGACTCGATACAGGGTGTCGACCCTCTAACCCTAGACCCCATCTAACTATGGATACGTGCACGAGACCTCACGTGCTTCGTGTCGTGACCAAGATTGATCGACATGGCCGCACGAGGAATATTTTGGACAGTTTTCTGATACTGTTTCCATTTCGATTTTGGGCACTTTGTGTCTTATTTTTGGACACATTTGGCTTCCTTAGGACACCTGGGGTATGTCCCTACCTCTGTAGACTTTGTTCCCTAAATATATTTCAAATTTACTTTGATTGGGTTTCAATTAATGTTCAATAAGTTTCATGTTTTTTTACAGATTTAATTTGATAATTCCTGAGGTTGAATGAACTGAATTATTGGGTTTCCATATTAATTTAGGGTTTATTCGAATGTTGGGAATTTGGTTTCGAAAGGGTTTGACTGATACATATTTGATTCAAAAAGATTTGATATTTGAACTCCTTTCATTCTCAGATTTTTGATGTATTGGTTTGGATTTTAGTGTTTTAATTCGAATTTTATTTTTTTTATATTTTACTGTTATTCCATATTTCACAGTTTAGGATATTTGAAATAGTATGTGATTGGTTTCAGAGATTTGAATATATTTGAATGTTGGGATTAAATTCATATTCCTGAGAATAATTTGTTTTGTACTTGTTGGGTTTAAAAGGTTTTGATTTGAGTAACGAAATGAATGAATGCTTGAACTGAGAACTAGTTTCTGATAACAAACCTGAGATGAATGTATTCAAGGTAAGTGTAGATATATGTAGTGAACTGAATCTAATGCATGTTTAAAACTGAATGTATGAAATGAACTGATGAGCATGCAATGCATGAATAGATACATGACTGTAATTTATATATGCATAAGCTATGTAGTGATTTAATGAAGCATATGAATGTAATGAAGTGAAACCTGTATGCATGATAGGTATGTTAATTTCAGTCCATTCCTTTTCCCCCTTGCTCCCTTTTTTTCCTCTTTCTATTTTGGTATACATGTAATGTTATGAATGCATGTATGTTATCTATTTAATAGGCATGAATGCATATATAATAGCATGTGGGTAATGCAAAGTATACATGATATGTAATCCATGTATGTATGCATAAGTGTATGTAAAGTATATAATGTAAAGCATGCATGTAAGGATACATGTAGTGTATGAGTGTATAAAAATGTGAATGTAGTGTATGTATACAAGTATGTATTGTACCTATACTGGACATAGGCCTAGAGTATAGTTGACCCTATAGTTGACCAATAGGCTATTTGAACTTGTAGACTTTAGTTGACTAGCCCTAGACCTAGATTTGGCTAAGTTGACCAAAGTTGGACCAAAGTTGATAAGTCTAAGTTCCAAAACCCTAGAATTGACCAAAGTTTGACCAAATAGTTCAAGTTGACTAGAGTTGACCAAAAGTCAACATTGAGTCTATATGTGACCAACTGACCTAGCTTGACTAAAGTTTGACTTAGTTGACTAAGATTGACCTAGTTGACCAAATCCTAGATGACTAAGATTGACTTAGTTGACCAAACCCTAAAGTTGACCAATAGTTGACCATCGACCAAATTGACCCTTGATAGCCTAAGTTTGACCAGTTGACCAGGATAGCCTTGTTGTTGATCTAGTTTGACTAGATGTTGACTTGGTTTGACCCAGAGTTGACCAAGAGTTGACTTTGACCTAAATTAACCTATAAATTATGTAGATTGTATTGTAAACTTCATTTTCCTTATTTAAAACATATTATAACCTGTACTGCTCTAAATAGGATATTGTAACTCCGGTTCAGACATCTGATATTCATCTATCATTCAGGGTATCAGACGAGTACATTCTTTGATATTTCTTTCATTTATTTGTCGATTACTGTACTTCAGTTCTAGTTAGTTCTATTTGATTCTCTGTTACAAACACGATTTGATATTGCTGGATCCATTACATGCGACACTCATTTATTCATGTCTGGTCTCCATTTCTGGAACCACTACTGGCATCACCTACTGGAATTACTTACTGGTATCATTCATGTGCTGGCTGGACTTGTACTTTTTTCGTGTCGGGTTATAGGTTCATTTGTACTTGTTAGGCGGGGAAATATTGGAGTAGACATGTGAACATTCCCAAATACTGGAACCACTCCCTTGGAATTATACTGGAAAGATAGCCATCCCACACTTGGCCGAGTGTGCGATGTGCCGTATTACCTACGGCCATTTACATGTCGATCTCGGTATTTTAAAACACACTGTTAGTATATAGTTTGGACTCACCCTGGAATCATTGATCACTGACGGGACTCATCTTATACTAGACTCATCTTGTACTGGATTCATCTAGTATTAGATTTGTATTGTTTGGACTCACATTGGGATTTACACTTGACTTACATTATACTGTTTGGACTTATATCATGTTACTCTAGTTCAGC
This sequence comes from Iris pallida, assembly GCA_029216955.1. Classification (NCBI taxonomy): domain Eukaryota; kingdom Viridiplantae; phylum Streptophyta; class Magnoliopsida; order Asparagales; family Iridaceae; genus Iris; species Iris pallida. The sequence continues at coordinate 16,784,029 of JANAVB010010198.1, read as the reverse complement.
TAGATCCTGCTTTACAGTCTTTCTTGTCATGTATCTTCTCTTATTTTGTTACCTTACTTCTCTTGTACTTTAACTGTTCTCTACATCATTACATGTATAAAACTGCCATATTCATCAATATAACTGTCTATAACTGCTTTATAGTTCTTCGTCATTTACTTGGGATTTTTAGATGAGTTGTGCTCGTTTCAATCCTGACTGGATACGTTGACAAAATATTATAGATGCTTGTCCCGAGGAAACTTGCCCTACTTACTATGGACCAAGAGATGGTTTAGCTACCTTTGGACCCGACACTCAGGAGTGATCATGAGACTAGCTAGTAGACTTGCTTGAGGTTCATGTTTAGAACTCGAATTGTAATAACTTAAGATATTGAGTTTGTATTTGAGTTTGTTTGAGATATTATTATTTAGTAGTTTATAATTGTTATTGTTGTTTAGTCTTTAGTTAAATTTTGTGTTATCTTATCGTGCTTAGACTGTGATTGAGATTTTATTATATCTATATTTGTCCTTCGTTTGGAGTTAAGATTTGACAAGTACATTATATAATTGTGTGAGTTGTTGATTAGATAGTGACCTAGAACAGCGTTCTACCGCCGACACTGCGACGTAGGCTGGACGTACCAACTTCCCGTGCCCCTACACTGGGTGCGGATCGTGACATATAAATATATATATTTTATATATATATATATATATATATATATATATTTCAGATGAACACAAGCTTTATTGATTGACAGGCGCAAAATGCCGAAGCCTATAAAAGTAAGCGCGCCACGCGTAAAAAAAGACCCAAAGCAAAAGAAAGAGAACACGAAGTATTGCCCACAAAATGGAAGCTAGACCGAGCATCAGAAGGTAAGGCGGCCAAAGCTAGAACCAAAGTAGATAGCGTCCCTGACCCTCGGACGAACATGACCAAAGAGCCAGCATACTACATACGGAGATCAGGTCATCCCAGGGCTGCCCAAAACTGGTCCGAGGTGTGAGTGCAACACTTCTTTCTTTTTTGGATTTGTCGAAGAACCACTCTGTACAATTGAGAAGGCGTGAATTGATGGCCCGCGAATCTGAACTTGTTTCTGTTTTTTCATAATACCCAAAATGCGACGGCAGCGACGATCTGAGGTCCGTGAGACGTGTTCCAACTGGCCAGCAGATCGTTGATGCCCTCGGTCGTGGGGACAATCTTGCACCTTAAGTGGAGGTGAATCCAAATGTGGGAGGCAGAATCACCAGAAAAAAGAACGTGCTCGACGGATTTCGGTTGGTGATCAACACAGCAGTGGCATCTGGATGCCAGACTAAAGCCGAAAGATTTCACGACATCGTCCGTAGGAAGTTTTCGACACGCGGCATGCCAGACTAGAATGGACCATTTAACGGGAATGCATGTGTGCCAAAACTTGGCGGAAGGGGGGGACGTTACCTGGGTGTCGTTGATGATAGATCTGGCCGAAGCCAGGGTGAAGAGGCCACCCGGGTTCGGGGACCAACTGAGCACGTCGTGTGTATCATTAATCGATAGCGTAGAGGCGCCCAGGCTTGCCGAAGCCGCCGGGCATCTTCATCCCATAAATCTCGGATCTCGCACAGCGGCGGAGTAGTAGCATTTGACCTGAGGATGTCGTCCCCCAACCATCATTCCTTGCATGCCTGTGAGCGGCCATTGCCCAATGTCAAATCCAGGTGCGGTTTCGCCAGGCTACGATCGCGGATGATGCGCCGCCATGACGCAGAGGATCTGTTGTTGGCAGACGCCTCAGTCAAGTGACAGAATCTGGAGTATCTCGCTCTCATGAACCTGGTCCAGATTGAGTTTTCGGAGCGGAGTTTCCACCATAATTTTGCTGAGTGGGCGTCGACTATGAGGGAGAGTCTACAGAACCCAAGATCACCTTCAACAGTGGGTTTGGCCATAGTAGCCCAACTGGCCCAGTGATGCTTGTTCTTCCCCTTGATATGACCCCAAAAGAAATTGGCGAGGATGGATTCAATAGAGAGGAGCACTTTAATGGGGGGTGAGCCTATTGCTAGGGTGTATATGGGGATAGAGGATAGGACGTGCTTTATGAGAATTAACTTACCCCCCGGTGAGAGGGTAGCGTTGTGCCAGCCCACAATTTTCTGGCGAACCTTGCCCACCAAGTGGTCAAAAATGCCAGAGTTCACTCTGCCATACACCAATAGGCACCCAAGGTAGAGGAAAGGGGGGTAGGCTGTGGAGAAGGAGGTCATGTTGGACAGCACTGCCGAGTGAGTTCTATCAGCTTTGTGATGAGTGTAGATCACGCTCTTGCTGTTGTTAATCTTTTGGCCGGAGCATCTAGTTTAGTTAGTAAGAGTTCTCATAACCACCTCAATGGCTCCGATCGCGCCAGCGAAGAAAATGAGGATGTCCTCAGCATACGCCAGATGAGTTATGAGAGGGCAGCCAGTCGTTGTGTGAAAGTGCTGCAATCTAGGAGATCGCGTCATGATTTTGAGATTTCTGCTCAGGGCTTCGGTCGTGATGATGAAGATGGTAGAGGAGAGGGGGTCTCCCTGTCTGACTCCGCGATTAGCTTTGAAGAAACCCTGAGCTTGACCGTTGATGACGATGGAAAACCAGGAGTTATTGATGGATCTAAAGATGATATCAATCACAGGTTCAGAAAAACAGAAGGCTCTGAACACCCAGATCATGAATTGCCAGTCAAGACGATCTATGCTTTTTCCATGTCCAGTTTGATGGCCACGTTCCCCCCTGGACGGGAATTTCTTGCAAGTTATCATTTCTTGAGCCAGGAGAATATTATCTGTAATATTGCGTCCTTTGACGTAGACGCTTTGTTCTTCGGAGATAATTCTGGGGAGGAGGTCTGACATTCTGGAGGCGATGATTTTAGAAATAATTTTGTTGGTGAAGGTGCAGAGGCTGATCGGTCTGAAGTCTTTAAAGGTCTCCGGGTTGTCGTTCTTTGGAATGAGGATGATATGGGCGGATGATATAGATTTCGGATACGATTCTCCTTGAAAAAATGCGGTTGTGGCATCCCAGAGGTCATACTGAATGATGTCCCAGCATGTTCGAAAAAATACTCCATTGAACCCGTCCGGACCTGGGGCGCTGTTAGCATTAATGGACCACACCGCGGTCTTAAGCTCATCGACTGAGGGAGAAGCGTTGAGGATCTCATTGTCCCTGTCAGAAATCAGGGGGAATCTTAGCCAGGAATCTGTCATCTTTAACCACGGCCTCTTTAGAAAACATGTTGGAGAAGTAGTTCGTGGCTGTATTCTGAATGTTCGCCTGATCGTCCAGCAGTATGCCGTTCCCATCGCGGATGCGATGTATCTTTAGAGAACTTCTACGGCCTTTGACGCACTTGTGAAAAAAGCCAGAATTCTGGTCCCCTTCCATGTCCCAGGTTAATCTAGCCTTTTGTTTCTAGAATTCTGTTTCAACCCTGATTCTGGATTTAAGGATGGCTTTGGCGAGGTTAAGAGATGCGCGATTCTCTTGGGAATTGACGACGGCAAAGTCGATCTCCGCACGGGTGATGTCGTCTTCAACATCCTTGATGGCTTGAAAAATGTCTACGAACGCAATTTTGCTCCAGGTCGTAAGGGCTTTTCTAGTAGCTTTGAGTTTGGTAGCTATTCTGATCATAGGATCCATATGGTTGATAGTTGTCCAAGCCTCTTCCACGATGTGCATGAATTGGGGGTGGTGGCGCCAGAAGTCAAGAAAGTGGAAGGATTTTTTGATACGGGTATGAGTATTGTTGATCTCGAGAAAAAGCAGGGAATGATCGGATTCGGTGGAGTTCAGGTGCGAAAGATTACTGATCAATCCCAATTTCGACCAACTGTCATTAACCATGGCACGGTCAAGGTGGGAGTACTGTCTACGAGATCCTTCTTGCATGTTACACCGAGTGAATTAATTGTCGTGGAAGGGGATATAGGAAAGGTGCACGTTGAAGGCAAAGTTGTTGAAGTCCTCCATGGCCGAATGAGGGGGGTCACGACCACCAGATTTTTCTGCTCTACAAGAAACAGTATTTAAAATCTCCGATGCAAAGCCATGGCATTTCGTCGTGGGGAAGGGAGGGCCCTGAGAGAAGATCCCAAAGCACTCTATGCTCCGGGATGGAGCAGCTACCATGGATGGCCGAAAGAAGGACGCGGGACTTGAAGGCTGGGTGCTCGACCCAACAGGAGAGGGCCTGAGTGGAGTCGCTGATTATGTCGAAGCGGAAGTCAACTGCGAAGAAGATCCAAATGTCGTGACATCCGGAGAGCGTGTAGGGGAACCCCAGCTTGAGTTGGATAGCCTTCATCCTTTTTTATGGAATTTTGGGTTCAATAATAACAAGTAAATCAATCCGGTTTGATTTGGTGAGGCTGATGATCCGATTCATAGTCTGTTTATTCCCTATGCCACGAATGTTCCAGGAAAGAATGTTAGGCATTAAGGGAGGATGAGGGGGTGTTTTGAAGCTTTGCGGCCGATCTCGTGGTCATCGCCGTTAGCTGTCTTTGTTTCTTTGATTTCTTCTTTCTCTTACTAGAATTGTTTTTGGGGATAGTGCTGACCGGTTCTGGAGCCCTATTTGAGTTCGAAAAGAGGACCTCGACTGCCGTAGGGGAATTGTCAGAGTCTTCACACTCCTCCAGAGCGTAAAGAGGATTGTCGCGATCAAGGAAACCCGTATTGATAGCCTGCCAAAATCTGTCTGTGAGAGGGGAAGACGGGCGAGGGGGGACGATGGCCAAGCTGAGGAGGGGTGGTGGATTGTCCGCGGAGATCGTTCCAGCTTTCGCCTCGGGGAAGTACGATATGAAACCGGCCAGTGATTGAATACAGGGGATCTCAAGAGAAAGAGGGGAGGCTGGGGGGGAGAGGTGAGGGGGAAGGGGGAGCTGGAAGGGATCTGGAGGGGAGCGATGGTGAGGTCGGTAGGAGAAGATGGTGGGGGTTGTGGAGGCTACCAGAAACAGGCGTCTCCGGAGAGCAATCAGTCGGATCAAAGTCTAGAGCGCTGAAGGAATTATGGAGAGTGATGGCGAGAGCAGGGGATGTGGGGGTAAGGGGCCGTCGAAGATAGGCGACTCTGGGGCTGGATCGCAGTCTAGAGCTCGGACAGAGTTATGGAGGGTGATGGCGAGATAATGGGGTGGTGCGGAGACCGACGCAGTAGGGATGGGGGAACTACGATTAGGAAATAGGGGGTTGGCAGACAGGATCCGTGTTGTGGAACGGGATGTAGGACCCGCGTCTGTCTCGTGCGACTTTCTGGTGGCTGGTTTTTTGAGTTCTAGGTGTGCACGGAAGCAGTGTTGAAGCGAGTGGCCGCTCATCTGGCAGTGTTGACATAAGATTATGCTATTGTCGTAAACCAGCGCTTGATCGAATGACTGATCTCCCAGTTCTATCTCGATCAAATTGGGAGGCTCGCTAGATAGGTTCAGCTCTACGCAAATCTTTGCGCAGTTGCATTTGGAGAGGGTTCTCGTTTCTTCGGAGATAGCCACCAGGACTCCGAAAGAGCTGGCGATCCTCTTAAAGGCGGCTGCAGGAAAGCACACTAGGGAGAGATTGGGAAGTGTGATCCAGGAGGTGACTATGGTCGAATCGATTTTGGGATTGAAGTTCGGTAACCATTTGACAATTTTGGCTATCTGAGTGTCTATCCTGGTCGAGCCTTTTGCCTAAACTTTGTTGTAGTCTTGATTGGAGGAAAGATAAAGAAACATGTGTTTGGGGTCGAGAGGAGCTATCCGGAATGTCGTCGAGAGACCCCAGCCAGTAATAGCCTCCCGAACGATAGCAATTTTAGAGCATCCGGATCCAAACTTAAGGACCAAGGTCCTGATGAACGGGGAGGAGAGGGAGCGGATCTCCTCGAGGAAGAAGGGGACCCGGATAGGGTATCCGTCCTGCGGAGGCGTGAGAGTGACTTCTGGCAGAACCACTTCCGCGGCCGTAACGTGAACAGACTGAGTCCTATCGGGCCTCAGGACATCAGCGAAGGAGAGGGAGTTGGAGAGGACTCCTGATAGCGAAGGGAACGGTCTCGAGGGCGATGACGATCCTCGGGTCGGAGGGGGGCTACAGGAGTAGGGACCCGAAGAAAGGAGGAGTTCGAAGTGGAGCTCGGAAGATCACTGCTGGATGGAGGGGGAGAGATGAGCTCACCAGCCTGACTGTCCGTACCGACAACTAAAGGGGGAAAGGGGGCGTGCGCCAAGGGTGGACCCGAGCAGACAAAAGCCTGTGGGGCGGGCGGGATCTCGCAGGCGACAGCCAGGAGAGCCAGGGCCTGACCCAGCAAGGGGCTGCACGAGAGGGAACCACGCGGCGCCCCAAGGGGAGACGGCCGGAGTGACTGCGGAGCGAGGGTGGCGGGGATGAAGCCCGGCAAGCGCGAATCGGGAAGGACAGGAGGTTCGGTACCCCCGAGGAGGGATGGACCCGAAAAGGGCACAGGGGAAGGAATAGTGGCCGTGGGACCCGCGAACGGGGGGGGCGGGCATCAAGCGCTCAGCCACCTGTGCGGTGGAAAGGGCCGAGGAGGTGAACACGTGCCTGGAGTGGACGGGGGTAGGTCCCAGTAGGCGAGGAGGGGGCGGCAACAGAGGCGCAGTGAGGAGATGATGAACTAAGGGACCCACAAGAGGGGGGACCTGCAGGCTCTCAACCGATTGCGCATGGCACATGGCAAGGGCATCTGCCTCGTGGGGGTGCCCACGTGTAGCGCTGAGAGGGGCTGGGGGTCTTCTACGCAAGAAGACTTATCCACGTTCTAAGTAGCTGGGTCAAACCCAGAGCACGTACCCGCCGACTGCACAAGGGAGGGATTGGGGACCCCTGCGCAAAGCAGCTGGTCGTCCACCAGCTTGGCGTGGAGGCTGCGCAAAGCGGTCTCATGGGGGAACGTGCATGGCGTGTCCACCGAGAAGGAAAAAAGCGTGAGCGTCAGCGCTCGAAACCCGAGGTGCGCTCTCCCCAAAGCAACAGACTGACAAGGGGAGATGGGACGGAACGGACCCGATCAGAGGCTCCGAGCACGCCTCCGGGGGGGAATCGATGTCAGAAGATCCGAGCACGCCACCGGGGGAAGAACCGAGGACGGGCCTTCCGAGACCGCACCGACCGGACGAAGAGCGCTGGGAGCTGGGAGAAGCGGCCACCGCAGCGGCGGAGCAGCCGACGGCGAAGCAAAGTGCGGAGCATCCTGTGTAGCGGAGGAATACGGAAAAGCACGATCCACCTCAGGGACGGAGGGCGGCCAGCTCAGAGGGGGCGCCAACTCCGGACGGGACTGCCGCAGCAGCGCTGATGAGCGGTCGACCAGGGCTGTCACGCCCCAGAACCAGAATATTGGAGAGCAGGGGCAGACATAGCCAGCTACGTATATTGAAATGGATTCCATCTCGCTATACGGTCACGGCTGTCTAGATACATGAGGGTTTACTACAAGCCAACAGTCTCCTATGGTCATGAACAAGCCTAGTGTCTCAATCACAAGCAAGTAAGTAAATGTTACAAGATGTATGATCATTAAATATACAATAATAAGGCGTCCTAAATATTATATATTCAGCTGATCATGAAGCTAGTCGTTACAAAATGTGAGGACTAGCAAGAGTTTAGTCATACATGATCAACCCTAGGATCTGTCAATCATGTTACAGCCCGTAGGCAGACAGTAAGTAAAGTGCAATCGAGCTAAACAGGTGCTCGTCGGCTAAACGCCTCAAAAGAATATTTTTACAATAAAATAGGAGATCAAAAATAAACCCACTTGTTGCCAGGGTTCCGTCTAGTGGCTACCATCTGGCTGGAAGGTCGGTAGATCCTCTGAAGCTGCTCCGAAATCTGGCCATACAAAACCAGCTGGGTCAGACCCCAGAAAGAGCAAGTGCCACAAAGGAAGCTTCACTTAGGAACTAAAACCAGCAATCAGCACAAGAGTATAAATAAAAGTAAGAACTGGAAATAAAGAAAATACATCAGGATGATATACGACGAGATAACCATGGAACTATTCAGATACCCAGGTTACAACCCGTAAACCAAACAAGGACCGGGGTTGTAACCCTTCGTCTAAACAGAACTTGGAATTCTCACCATTTATCGGTAAAATAAATACAAGCATTCTGGTCATGCAGTAGTCTGGAACAGGATCAGGACAAGACTAGACAGGTTAGACTCCATCCAATCACTTCACGGCCAAGCAAGAATTACGGCTTAATACTTTAACTAACTAGGGTTATCACAGGCCTAATTACTATCAAGATGCAGTGAGATTACTCCACAGCCACAAGCCCTGCAGACCATCCAGGTTACCCAGGTCGAAATTAGGGGTTGAATTCAGGTGGGTACACCGTCCAGGAAATGCATGTACCCTTAGGTAGCTTGAAGGGTGCAACACATGACAGTGTGCTGGAAATGTGCCCTACTCGACGGCAGGCTACAGATCCCAGGCGCGCCCAGGTAACGGGATTGCCTGTAGCTGGGGAAATCTCTTCATGACTAATGTATTAATCTAGTTATTAGTCCTTAGTTCATTTCAATAGGTACTCCTGACTGTGGTACTCAGGAGTCCCTCCCTAGACATGATGCAAGACAGGACTGGTTTATTTGTACAAGCACAATCGCCCACGGTGTCCATGTAATTTATACAGGTTATGTCATGTCAGGTAGCCGTCGCAACAGCTTATCAGATATATCATGTCAGGTTATCATGTCAAGTGTACTTGTCAGGAGTGCGCCACGGCGGGCCACTATCATGTCATGTTAGTCATGTCAGGAGTGCACCACTACGGGTCACTGTCAGGTCATGCCAGGTATCATTTCCAAACATATTAAATAAATCCATGATTATCAAGTTCATGACAAAAGGCGTAAGGATATAAAATGGGCGTAAAATATCTAATAAAGGAGTTACGAAACATGGGCAAATAATGATAAATAATAATACACAGGACCATGAGAAAGTCATGCGGTTCAGTCATATGCGGCCAGGAAAGGAGGGGGCACATGCGGCTGGAAGTACAAGGGCGCCAGCGGCTGTAATTAATCGGGATCATGCGGCCCGGACTCAGAAGTCCATGCGGCCAGGGTCTAGGGTTCTCATGCGGCTCGGGGATTAGGGCCTATGCGGCTGGCAAGTACTTGAGTTTATGTAGTTCAGGGAGGTGAGCGCATATGCGGCTTGAATTAGAAAGGGGTCTTCATGCGGCTGATGGCGAACTCAAGTCCATGCAGCTCACATAGCAAAACCTATGCGGCCCGGAAGAAGTGTGGGCGCATGAGGCTGGGTCAATGCGATGGCTTATGCGGCTGGGGGGGAACAGTTGCATATGTGGCTCGATAAGAGTTCGTTCCCAGCCCTGCGACTAAGTCCATGTAGACTCATGCGGCCGATAGGAAATGAGCCCATGCGGCTGAGTATAAGACTCAGCCTCATGCGGCTGGTACTAAGTTTCATGCGGTTTAGAAGTACAAGGGTCTCATGCGGCTGATGGCGACTTGCCGCATGAATACTCATGCGGTCAAGTACAGCCATGCGCCAGGGAACTGTTCTTCTTCTCCAAAATTCCGAGGAGAAGAACACTAGGAACCCATGCCTTCCAAGCTTCATAAAACTTTTATCCGGAGCCCAAATCCGAACTTCCTCAGGTCAAAATGGGGTAGAACGAGCTACTCTACAACATGGAACCATCGAAACTCAGAAATAACAGGATTAAGTAGATCAAACCCCAAGAAATCTGAAAATGGAAGAAACTTAGATCTACAAGAATCTAGCCAAGAAAAATGGAAATGCCAAGAACTAAAGTGAGTTAAAATGCTGTAAGGAAGAGAATGAAGTAATAAAATTTGAGTTCCTCCATGAAGCAAGTTGTACTTGCCTAGACCTCTCTCTTCTCTCTCTGGTAGGTAAGAAGTAAATGAGGAAGAAGAAGATGAGTAATGAAGAGAGAGAAAGAAGAAATGGCAATAAATATCAAAGGTGGTAGTAGGTAGGGGGGTTCATCCATGGTTCATGATAGACCAAAGAAACTGAACCAAGCCAAGAAATAACCAAGCTAAGATGCAAGCTAAACAAGAAATCATACAATACAGAATAAAATACGTACACGTATTCCAAAAATACGTAATACGGACAACAGGCATTACAACTCTACCCAACTTAAAAGAATTCCGTCCTCGAAATTTAATCAAGAGGCTAGAGGAGCAATGACAAGCTATACTAATAACAAGCAAGCTATACTAGACAATCAATCAATCATGCAAGCAAGGAATCGAAGGCATGAGGCATAAGAAAGACATTATACCTCACGAGTCAAACAAGTCAGGATATCGCGATCGGATATCATCCTCACGCTCCCACGTTGACTCCCCCAAAGAGTGATGACCCCAAGCAACTCGGACTAACTTGATAGTCTTGTTCTTGAGGATCTTCTCTCTCCAGTCCAATATAGACACGGGCCTCTCCTCATACGAAAGGTTGGTACCAACAACCAATTCTGAATGATCCAGGATATGCCTCGGGTCCAGGATATACCGTCGTAATTGGGATACATGGAACACGTCATGCATCTCGCTTAGCGACTGCGGAAGAGCGAGACGATAGGATACATCTCCTACTCGCTCTAGAATGTCAAATGGCCTAATATACCTAGGACTAAGCTTTTTCCGTACGCCGAAACGAATGACGCCATGGTTAGGCAAAATCCTCAGGAATACATGGTCACCGACCGAAAACTCGAGAGGGCGCCGATGAGAATCGGCCCAATGGCGCTGGCGATCTTGGGCAACTCGAAGATGATCTCTGACTCTCCTGACCACTTCGACTGTCTGGGCAATCATTTCTGGACCGAGCATCTGTCTCTCTCCAACATCATTCCAGGCTAGCGGGGATCTGCACTTCCTGCCATAAAGTGCCTCGAACGGTGCCATCTGGATACTGGCCTGGAAACTGTTGTTGTACGAGAATTCCACCAGGTGCAAGTGATCTTCCCACGAACCACCAAAGTCAAGTGTGCAAGACCGCAACATGTCTTCAAGAGTCTGGATCGTACGCTCCGACTGACCATCTGTCTACGGATGATACGCTGAACTGAACTGGAGACGAGTTCCCAAACTCTCCTGCAGGCTACGCCAAAAGTGCGATGTAAATCTTGAATCTCGGTCCGAGGTGATACTGACTGGCACTCCGTGTAATCTGACAATCTGTCGGAGATATATCTCTGCTAACTGAGTCGTCGACTGACCAACTCTGAACGGGAGGAAGTGAGCTACCTTCGTGAGCCGATCAACTATAACCCAGATAGCATCTCTGCCAGCTGGGGATCTAGGTAATCCAGTCACGAAATCCATGGTCACATGCTCCCACTTCTATTCTGGAATCGGCAAAGGCGAAGAAGTCCAGCCGGTCTCTGATGTTCAGCCTTGACTTGTTGGCAAACCAAACACCGAGAGACAAACTGACCTATCTCCCGCTTCATGCCATTCCACCAGAAGTGCTGACGGATATCACGGTACATCTTCGTACTGCCGGGATGGATGGAATACTGAGAACTGTGCGCTTCTGACATGATCTCCTGCCGGATATCTCCGCTGGGTACACAAAGACGCTTACCATGTCGAAGTGTACCATCCTCATGAATGCACAACTCTGGTCTTCGTCCTGCCTCACACTCTGCTCTGAGTCGCTGAAGCTTGGAATCTGCTGACTGTGCCATCCGGATCCTCTCGACTATAGTAGACTGAACTTGCATGCTGGCCATCAATGCTACACTGGAAGGGAGAACAACTTTTATACCCATCTTCTAAAGATCTGCTAACAGCTCTGGTTGTGCTGTTAGGAAATAAACTCCTGCTCTCCTGCTCAATGCATCTGCTACGACGTTGGCCTTCCCAGGATGATACTGCAGGTTGACATCATAATCCACAAGAAGCTCCAGCCATCTTCTCTGACGTATGTTAAGATCCTTCTGGGTGAAAACATACTTCAGGCTCTTGTGATCGGTGAAAATCTCCACCCTGTCCCCATACAAGTAGTGCCTCCACAACTTAAGTGCAAACACCACTGCTGCCAGCTCCAAGTCATGGGTTGGGTAATTTCTCTCATGATCACGAAGTTGTCGTGACGCATAAGCTATTACCTTCTCATGCTGTATCAGAACACATCCTAAGCCTCTGCCTGAAGCATCACAATACACTGAGAATCCTCCGGTTCCATCTGGAAGCGTAAGAATAGGAGCTGTTATCAGGCCTCGCTTCAACTGCTCAAAAGAACTCTGACACTCTGCCGACCAAGCAAACTGCGCGTCCTTGCGGGTCAACTGCGTCAATGGCGCTGATATCCGAGAAAATCCGAAACAAACTGCCGGTAGTAGCCGGCCAATCCAAGAAAACTACGAACCTCTACAACTGTGCTGGGCACTGGCCATAACTCAATAGCCACAATCTTCTGAGGATCCACTTCCACTCCTCCTCTGGTGATGATATGATCCAAGTACGAAATACGATCGAGCCAGAACTCGTATTTACTGAACTTGACATATAACTGGTGCTCTCTGAGGATCTGAAGAACTATACGGAGATGCTGCTCATGCTCCTCATCACTCTTGCTGTAGACCAGGATGTCATCCAAGAACACAATCACAAACTGATCCAAGTATGGCATGAAGATGCAATTCATGAGGTCCATGAATACTGCCGGCGCATTGGTTGCTCCAAAGGGCATAACAAGGAACTCCCAATGCCCATATCTCGATCTAAAAGCTGTCTTCGGGATGTCCTGCTCTCTGACTCTGATCTGATGATAACCTGAGCGCAAATCAATCTTCGAGAATACTGAAGCACCCTTGAGTTGATCAAATAAGTCATCTATCCTCGGAAGAGGATATCTGTTCTTGATTGTTACGGAGTTCAAGGTACGATAATCAACACATAACCTGGACGTACCATCCTTCTTTTTCACAAGAAGCATCGGGGCTCCCCAGGGCGATCCACTAGCACGAATAAATCCCTTGGCTCGAAGTTCTTCAATCATCTTGTACAAGATCTCCAATTCTGACGGCGCCATCCTGTAGACTCTCTCTGACACTGGGGTTGTCCCGGGAATCAAGTCTATGGTGAACTCGATCTCCCGCTCCGGAGGCATACCTGGTAGCTCTTCTGGAAAAACATCTGGGAACTCATCCACTATTCTGGGCAACTACACTGCTGCTACTGCCATCCGCAATACTGGAGAAGAAGGCTCAACTGCGCCTCGGGAAAAGGAAAACTCTGGCTCGCCTGGAATGCTAAAAACAACCCTGCCAATGTGGCAGTCTATTCTAGCATACTGGTTCCTCAACCAATCCATCCCAAAGACCACATCATAATCGGCCATCGGGAACTCTATCAATCTAGCGAGGAATTCTCTACCGCTAACTACGATCCGATACGAGGAAAACACTCTATCTACTCCCATAAGTCCGTTACCAGTAAGTATATTGAGCCTTACTGATAATGACTCGGGCTCCAATCCTACCCGTGTCGCGAATCGTGCAGACATAAAAGAATACGATGCACCAGAATCAAATAAAGCTGAAGCTGGAAATGAGTTGACGAGAATAGTACCTGCCACTACCTCACCTGGTGCCAATCCTTCCTCTGCGGTCATCACCATAGCCTGACCGTGCCCTCGGGGTGCTGGTCCCCTCTGCTGGAATCCTCGCTGCCTGCTCTGACTCAAGGCTTGGGCTTGTGCATGCTGCTGGGGGTTCTGTTGCTGGAACATCTGGGACTGAGGCGGCAAGGGCCTCGACAATGGGTACTGTTGCTGCTGCTGCTGCTGGACCGGTGCTGGTCCTCTCACCGAAGAGCTAGAAAGATTGGACGATGATGAACCACCCCTGTTCGGGCAGGATCCAACCCTATGGTCTGCTACTCCACAAACCAGACACAATTCCTGTGCCCTACGACACTCTGCTACCACATGGCCTGGCTTTCCACAATGGAAATATCCCACTGCGGAAGACTGCTTCTGCTTCTGCTGCTGCTGAGGGTACGTCGGGGTTGAATGCTGAACCGACGTTACTGAGGCCGCTCGCCTCGGAGCTCCAATAGTCAAAGCCCTGGCTGCCGGGGCTGGTGCTGAAGACTGATTCATCTGGCCGTGAGATCTCTTCCGACCTCCGGTCCTATCCACAATCCTCTGGGAGGTATACTCATGCCTCCGGGCTGCTCTCAAGACTGCATCAAAAGTCTGATGCTCAAACTATTCAACTGCCAACAAAATCTCCAGATGAAGCCCCTGCTGGAATCGCTGGGCTCTATCATACTCGGTTGCCACCAAAGTGGGAGCAAACCGACTGAGTCTCGAAAACTCGGCAGCATATCCATCGACCGTCTTGCCTTCTTGCTTCAGATTGGTGAACCTGGTCTGCAGATCATACCGAGCCACGATATCGAAATACTTGGTCTGGAATCTCTCTCTGAATACTGCCCAAGCAATGGGTGTTGCTAATCCAACGGCCTGTGCTGCCCACCAGCTGCGGGCAAGATCTAACAACTGCAGGCGCACCACGGCTACCTTTTCATTCTTCAGAGTCCTGGCTGATTCGAGGACCACCTCAGTATCCTGAAGCCATGCATCTGCTGCGATAGCATCTTCACTACCGTCAAAGAATGGAGGGTTCAGGCGCTTGAAGCTGTTGGCCGCGCTGTTACCCTGATGACCACCCCGGGTCAAAGCATCCGCCACTGCCTGTTGCAAGGCATCTCCACGACGATCTTGAGAAGCTATCAAGGTCCTGACGAGTCCTACTAATGTTCCATTATCAGGCTCGACAGGCTGGACTGGATGGACTGGTGGCTCTCCATCAGAAGGCACGACTCTGGAGGCTACTCCGGAATGCTGGGCTTGATCCCCAGGTTGCTGCTGGTCCGCGGGAGGTGCTCCACCTTGCTGGTCGGTAGGACCACGAACAATGTCGCTGAAGAAGACGACATAGGAAACAATAAGGAAGGACCAGGACAGATCAATGATACAAGCACATGATCAGGACAAGAATCCAGGGATTCAGAAGATACGAGCAGACATCAAGGACGAATACTGATTGAGACATCTATTCGGTAAACCCTCATATATCTTGATTTACAAGACCTGCATGGGCCACCACTTAAACCATGTCATGCCCCAGAACCAGAATACTGGAGAGCAGGGGCAGACATAGCCAACTACGTATATTGAAATGGATTCTATCTCGCTATACGGTCACGGCTGTCTAGATACATGAGGGTTTACTACAAGCCAACAGTCTCCTATGGTCATGAACAAGCCTAGTGTCTCATTCACAAGCAAGTAAGTAAATGTTACAAGATGTATGATCATTAAATATACAATAATAAGGCGTCCCAAATATTACATATTCAGCTGATCATGAAGCTAGTCATTACAAAATGTGAGGACTAGCAAGAGTTTAGTCATACATGATCAACCCTAGGATCTGTCAATCATGTTACAGCCCGTAGGAAGATAGTAAGTAAAGTGCAATCGAGCTAAACAGGTGCTCGTCGGCTAAACGCCTCAAAATAATATTTTTACAATAAAGTGAGAGATCAAAAATAAACCCACTTGTTGCCAGGGTTCCGTCTAGTGGCCACCATCTGGCTGGAAGGTCGGTAGATCCTCTGGAGCTGCTCCAAAATCTGGCCATACAAAACCAGCTGGGTCAGACTCCAGAAAGAGCAAGTACCACAAAGGAAGCTTCACTTAGGAACTAAAACCAGTAATCAGCACAAGAGTATAAATAAAAGTAAGAACTGGAAATAAAGAAAACACATCAGGATGATATACGACGAGATAACCATGGAACTATTCAGATACCCAGGTTACAACCCGTAAACCAAATAAGGACCGGGGTTGTAACCCTTCGTCTGAACAGAACTTGGAATTCTCACCATTTATTGGTAAAATAAATACAAGCATTCTGGTCATGCAGTAGTCTGGAACAGGATCAGGACAAGGCTAGACAGGTTAGACTCCATCCAATCACTTCACGGCCAAGCAAGAATTACGGTGTAATACTTTAACTAACTAGGGTTATCACAGGCCTAATTACTAGCAAGATGCAGTGAGATTACTCCACAGCCACAAGCCCTGCAGACCATCCAGGTTACCCAGGTCGAAATTAGGGGTTGAATTCAGGTGGGTACACCGTCCAGGAAACGCATGTACCCTTAGGTAGCTTGAAGGGTGCAACACATGACAGTGTGCTGGAAATGTGCCCTACTCGACGGCAGGCTACAGATCCCAGGCGCGCCCAGGTAACGGGATTGCCTGTAGCTGGGGAAATCTCTTCATGACTAATGTATTAATCTAGTTATTAGTCCTTAGTTCATTTCAATAGGTACTCCTGACCGTGGTACTCAGGAGTCCCTCCCTAGACATGATGCAAGACAGGACTGGTTTATTTGTACAAGCACAATCGCCCACGGTGTCCATATAATTTATACAGGTTATGTCATGTCAGGTAGCCGTCGCAACAGCTTATCAGATATATCATGTCAGGTTATCATGTCAAGTGTACTTGTCAGGAGTGCGCCACGGCGGGCCACTATCATGTCATGTTAGTCATGTCAGGAGTGCACCACTACGGGTCACTGTCAGGTCATGCCAGGTATCATTTCCAAACATATTAAACAAATCCATGATTATCAAGTTCATGACAAAAGGTGTAAGGATATAAAATGGGCGTAAAATATCTAATAAAGGAGTTACGAAATATGGGCAAATAATGATAAATAATAATACACAGGACCATGAGAAAGTCATACGGTTCAGTCATATGCGTCCAGAAAAGGAGGGGGCGCATGCGGCTGGAAGTACAAGGACGCCAGCGGCTGGAATTAATCGGGATCATGCGGCCCGGACTCAGAAGTCCATGCGGCCAGGGTCTAGGGTTCTCATGCGGCTCGGGGATCAGGGCCTATGCGGCTGGCAAGTGCTTGAGTTTATGCAGTTCAGGGAGGTGAGCGCATATGCGGCTTGAATTTGAAAGGGGTCTTCATGCGGCTGATGGCGAACTCAAGTCCATGCGGCTCACATAGCAAAACCCATGCGGCCCGGAAGAAGTGTGGGCGCATGAGGCTGGGTCAATGCGATGGCTTATGCGGCTGGGGGGGAACAATTGCATATGCGGCTCGAGAAGAGTTCGTTCCCAGCCCTGCGACTAAGTCCATGTAGACTCATGCGGCCGATGGGAAATGAGCCCATGCGGCTGAGTATAAGACTCAGCCTCATGCGGCTGGGACTAAGTTTCATGCGGTTTAGAAGTACAAGGGTCTCATGCGGCTGATGGCGACTTGCCGCATGAATACTCATGCGGTCAAGTACAGCCATGCGCCAGGGAACTGTTCTTCTTCTCCAAAATTTCGAGGAGAAGAACACTAGGAACCCATGCCTTCCAAGCTTCATAAAACTTTCATCCGGAGCCCAAATCCGAACTTCCTCAGGTCAAAATGGGGTAGAACGAGCTACTCTACAACATGGAACCATCGAAACTCAGAAATAACAGGATTAAGTAGATCAAAACCCAAGAAATCCAAAAATGGAAGAAACTTAGATCTACAAGAATCTAGCCAAGAAAAATAGAAATACCAAGAACTAAAGTGAGTTAAAATGCTGTAAGGAAGAGAATGAAGTAATAAAATTTGAGTTCCTCCATGAAGCAAGTTGCACTTGCCTAGACCTCTCTCTCTTCTCTCTCTGGTAGGTAAGAAGTAAATGAGGAAGAAGAAGATGAGTAATGAAGAGAGAGAAAGAAGAAATGGTAATAAATATCAAAGGTGGTGGTAGGTAGGGGGGTTCATCCATGGTTCATGATAGACCAAAGAAAACCGAACCAAGCCAAGAAATAACCAAGCCAAGATGCAAGCTAAACAAGAAATCATGCAATACAGAATAAAATACGTACACGTATTCCAAAAATACGTAATACGGACAATAGGCATTACAAGGGCGATGAGCGCCTGCGACCAACGAGCAGGAGGATTGAGAAGGTCATGGAAATGGACGGAGGGGGGAATGAGGAGTCGGAAGGCCGTCCGACGGAGCCGACACCGGCGGGGAACTGGCCACCGCCACGACCCGAGTCGAAGGAGCCAACGTTAGCAGAGAGGGGGGAGTCGACTCGTCCGGGGCTGCCAGACAAGAGGAGGAGACGACCGGCGGGTACGTCCTTCGGCCAACGAGGGAAGACTCCGAGGAGGAGGGGAACCCAGAATAGAGGGGAGGGAGGAGCGGGGTGGCCGGCGCCGCAGCCCGAAGCGGGAGCGGCCGTGCGGGGACCTGCCGGGCGTACGTGGGAGGCTGCCGGCCTGCATGGGAGACGCGTCGGGGTACGGGGTCACCCTGCGGTACCGACCTCGACGTCGGCAAAGTGCGCTGAGGGTGGGCGGCAGCTCCGGCTGACCTGAGGGCGGGGAGAGGGGACAGTTGGGCGACGTAGGGGGCCAAGAGGGAAAGAGGGGTGGAGAAGAGGGATCGGGGAGGGGAACCATCCGACTTTTTTATATTATCTCTCGATATATATATATATATATATATATATATATATATATTTTTTTTTTGAAAAGGCAAATTTTATTGAAACGGAAACAAACGCAAAGGAGATAAAACACTACAGAACAGGGGGGGCACGTGGCTCCCACCAAAACCAAAACCGGGCCCCACAAGCGGGAATGCCCTATCTAAATTCAAACCAAAATGAACAGAAGGATGGCTGGAAGGCCAGCTGGAAGGCCAGCTGGCAGGATCCCACGCAAGCCGAGGGAGGCGTGCACCCCGGAGAGGGTGGACACGGAACCCAAGCGGACGGGCGGGGCCCGAGGGGCTCGGGTACCGAGGGGGGAATGGGACTCCCATGCTCCAGCCGGGAGCTCGTCGCCGGTGAGGGACGGCCGGGTGAGAGCCACCGGCACGACGGGCGAGAACGACGGGAGGGGTCGACGACTCGACGGAGAGAGCCGCGGGAGGTCTACCGGGGAGTCGAGGAGCCACAGCGATCCACTGAGACGGGGGGCCGCTCCAGGAGAGCCACGACGAGCCATAGAGGTGGGAGGATCCGCTCCGGGGAGGGCCACGGCGACGGGGAAGCCACGGCGAGCCACCTAGGCGGGGGGGACCGCGTTGGGGAGGGCTGCGGCGAGCTCTGACAGCGGGGAGGTGGGGGAGGGCCTCGACAGGGAAGAGAAGAGGAGGGTCTGCACAGGGCGACCCACGAGGGGGAAGGCGACGGGGACCACACCAACTGGCACGACGACTAGGCGGGGGCGACTTCACATCGAGGAGCTCCGCGGCGCCGGGGAGGAGGGGGAGGAAATGCCACGTCGGCTGGGGGGGCCACGCGGGGAGGTGGCGCCACACGTCCAGGCGGGGGAGGGGACCAGAGCAGGGGAAGGCGAGGGAGAACCGGCGGAGACGGTGAGCCCCTACGGCGGTAGGGACCAGAGGCGGGGGAGTGGGGGGGGGGGAGACGCGCGAGGGGGCCAGGGGACTCCGCTCCGACGGCCGGGGGGGCACGCCGAGGGGGCCCAGAGAGCACTAGGACCGGCGATGGGGAGGGAGGCGGCCGCAAGGGCACCACGACTCGTCGGCGGGCAGGGCGACGGTAGGGGAAAGGGAAACAGTGGCGGGAGGAAGGGCAAAGGCTCCCGTTGCCGCTGAGGGGCGGAACGTACCGGTCGGCAGAACGCCGGGAGGGGGAAGGGGACCTGCGGCAGGGGGAGACGCTGCGGAGGGAAGGGCAGCGAGGGAGAGCTCTGGGGGAGCCGCCGTGGGAGGAATCGGCGAGGGAGCAACGAGGGTCTGGAGAACCGGGAGGACATCCGTGCCCACGGAGGGAGGAGGCAACGGGGAAGAGAAAGAGGCTGGGGGAGGAAACGCCCGGTAGAGGGCTGCGATCAGGGCGACGGCCTGGGCGGACGGGTCCTGGGGCAGAGGAGGAGGCGCCAGGGCCGAAGGGGCGGAAAAATCAGACCCCGGCACGACGAAGGGGGGAACTACAGCCGCGGGGAGGGGCGGCTCGACGACAGGGGCGCCGGCCTGGCCGGGACGCGGAATCGCTGCACGCGAGACGCCCGGAGGAACCGACGGAGTGCCAAGGAGAGAAGGCGTAGGGTGCTGCCGAGGACGTCGAGAACGGCGGGGACGCCGATGTCGGGGGAGGCGTCTGCGCTGAGGAGGAGGGAGAGGGAGGCAGGCGCCGCCGCACGACGGGCAAGCGCCGCCGCACGACAGGCAAGCGCCAGACGAGAGAGAGCAGGGGACTCCCCAAGGAAGAGGCACCTGGGGGCCGAACGGGCCAAGGAGCCCGTCGGACGAAGGAGGAACCCGGCTGGGGAAGGCGAGCCCCGGGGCGGCCGGCTGTCCGCCATAGCCGAGGGGGGGCGGGGGAAAACTGAGGAGCCCGACTGCTCCTTCAAGGGGGAGCCACACCCAAACCATTTATTGATATTATATATATATATATATATATATATATATATATATATATATATATATATATATATATATATATATATATATATACCTATGCTTCACAATTGTTAACTCATTTAATATATAGCCTCATACATACTTATATCTCATTGTTATATATAACCTCACCCCTTACATATTATATAACACATAAGACTCATCTATATATATATAAAACCATATATATATATATATATATATATATATATATATATATATATTATTTTATATATATATATATATATATATATATATATATATATATATATATATATATATATATGTATATATCCAACCTTATGTCCACATACATATATGTCAAACACATATATAGGCTATTACCTAGTATCCAGATAACATTTGTATTGAGAACTTACATCATATACTCACTCACATATATGACCCCATATATCAAAACCCCTACAAATCGCATAGGTAAGAACCAACCCCAAATATGTCAACTGCATACAAACCTAACTGAACTCACAGTAAACTGAACTAATATTCATATAGGCTATACCTATACATTACATGCATGTATGTTTACACTACAACTGTATACTGTGCAGTAGGGTGTTCACCAAAATGTATCAGAAACTAAATCTATATATATGTATGTAAACCCCATATTCACACTATAACTCCAAAATCCAAACTCACACATAACATGCAACTCAAACTGAACAACCCCAACTAACTCCACTAAATACAAATCCAACTGGTATGTAATCCCTCAACCCAAGTTCAACTGATACCCACAGGATACAAACATTGTATATGTTAACATTAGAAAATACCTACCTATATACATGACTGCAATTTAGAAAGAAGAGGGTGTTACTGTGTCCTGTGTGTGAGGAGTGTGTCAAGGTGTGTGTGTTGCAAGTGCGTGTGTCACAGGGTGTCTACAAAGTGTGTACAATACTGTGTCTATTACCTGTGTCAAAATCTGGCATCAGACAAACATGTGACAGGTAAAGGGTACGTGTGTGTTGAGCCATGAACATGTGTCAAAGTGTTAACAGACAATATTATACATGTATCAGAACATGTGAAGGCAGTGTGGTGCGTGTGTGTCGAGTGTAAATGTGCACAAAGTGTCCAAGTGATGTTTATGGAGAAGTGTCAAGGTGTCAACTAGGGGTCCAAGTGTCCTCTGAGTCCATTAGGACGTGTCCACAAAGTGTCGAGGCCCATGTCCACGTGCGTATCAGAAATTAAAAATAGTATGTGTGTACGACTCGACTGACATGTGCGAGTCCAATAACTCCTCGATTCCTCCATGAACTCATCCCAAATCTCGTGTGTGTAATGACAGACATTGCCCCCACCTTTACCAACCATTGGCAGCTCAAACCGTGTCATTCCAGTGTGTTTTGGACTCGTGGCAGCAGGGCAAGGCACTGTAGCTAGGACAGTGCTAGCCGTGTATCCCCGTGTCCAAAATGACATACCAAATCAAGCCAAAATCAACTCAGTCGAACACATATACAATCTACATATAATAAGCTATAAAAATATGTAATTTGTTTTGAAAACCAAGATTAAAAAGTCCTAAGAGGCATTTCATTGAACACCTTGAATAGCTCTCCTATACTCCTCCGATACGCACCATAAATGGAATTCGATTTCTAACCAAACTTGGCCTAGGGCTAGGGGGACCCTAAATGAATGCATCTATGGTGATAAATTTGGAAATTAATAGGTTTAGAGGTCATTACCTATTGAGAGTTGGAATCTCAATAAAAGCTCCTAGATCTAGATCTCCACCAAGCTCCAATGGTCAAATTGCTCCCAGTCCTTGCTAGCTAGCCAATAGAGACCTTCTCTACACTAGGAGAGTGTATTGCAATTGATTTGGTTCAATTTGGAGGTAATTTGGAGCATGAGACAAATTTGGGGAAGAACACAAATTAGGGTTAGGGTTTATAATGAAAGAGGTAAGAGGGGACTAATGTGAACTTATATAGGAAAGGAAAGGCTAGGGTTGGCTGGCCATGGGCTACCCTTGAGTTAGGGTTTGGTGAAATTGCCCTAAAAGGCTTCCGAACATACAATTTAAGGCCCTTTAAGGGAAAGGTCCAATGTAACTTAGGGTTTCAACAAATATCTTACTTCTAACATAATATCTAGATACTTTAGAACCTAATTAACTTTATTAATTCTACTAACTAAGTCTTTAGGCCCATGATTAACATCTAGATTAGGGTAATTCTAGGGTTTGCCCCAACATAACACTTAGTGTAGAAGCATGGAAAAGAATGATTTTTGCTATCCATGGGGCTTCATGCGGCTCACAAAACACAGGAAGCTTCATGCGGCACAAAATACAGGAAGCTTTATACGGCTCAAAATCTCAGAAAGCTTCATGCGGCTCAGGAAGCTTCATGCGGCCTTATGCAGTTCAAAATCTGCCTGTACAGCTGGCCATAATTACTCTGACATAAAGGCGACAGCTCTGACAGAGATGATGGCCCTGACATAAAGAAAAGATATGACATGCTCCTAAAAGTATGAGAAAATCATCATGAGATCTGGCACAGTTCACATATTCCAAAGACAACTCTCATGCGGCTCAGTTATGAGACCACTCTCATGCGGCTCGGTCATGAGACCTCTCTCATGCGGCCCGGTCATGAGACCACTCTCATGCGGCTCGATCATGAGGCCTCCCTCATGCGGCTCAGTCATGAGACCACTCTCATACGGCTCGGTCATGAGACAACTTTCATGCGGCCCGGTCATGAGACACTCTTTATACGGTTTGGCTATGGGGCGGTCCTTCATGCGGCTCAGCCAGGATACATCATTCATGTGGCTCGCCACAGAGTAGCAGTTGAGACATGTGGCAAAAATTGACCAAGTCTTAACAGTTCAGATTTAGTACAACAAACAGATCATGATCAATCTTAACCAATCCCTAACTGCCCACTTCTCGAGGCACAGTTACAAGAATATGGTCCAAAATTAGACACGTGGTTGTACACCCCATTACTCATAAATTCCTATAAATAGCAAGGCATTATTCCCTTGTACGCACACAGAGAGACACAGAGACATATAGAGAGAGAGCATTTCTTTGTCGGAGCCGAGGTTGCATTCGATCGTCCAAGGAGTAAGGCAAAGTTGATAGCACTTTCCCGACCATCTATCGTCACCCCCCAGAATCAAAACTAAACAATTGTACTTTGATTGCTTTTCCTAGGTTTTGTTCCTATGCTCTCTTTTGTACAAGCGAGTTTATAATTGTGAGTTAAAGTTCAGTCCTCCTATAAAAATGTTCTGTTCTACGACGATCAATGGCAAACATAATGGCGACTCTGCTGGGGACTAACTTCTCCACTGCTGAGAAGTTGGTGACGCAATCGGACGCAGCCAAACTCGGCTCCACACAATAGATGCTGGTTGTTAGCTTTGATCAGCAAGCGTTTGAAGAGATGCTCTCTGAGGGGAGCGCTAGCCCCATCCAGAAGCGAGCCGACCCAAAGAAGGCCCGCAGGGAGTGGAGGCCCAAAACTGTTGCCCCTCCCCAAGCTCTGGAAGATGTGTTCTCTGCTGCCCAAGACGGCAAAGAAGACTTACATGCGGCTCCACTTCAGGCCACGGAGGACCCTGCTGTCCCCAAGTCCGGCAAAGGAAAACATTACGATGCTGGACTTGCGGGAGCAAATGAGAACTCTACGCGGTCAGGGAAGAAGCCGCATAAGGGTGCCAGTCGCATGCAGAAGGCTCATGCGACCACCAATTTCAGCCGCATGCAGAAGCCTCATACGGCTACCAATCTCAACCGCATGCAGAAAGCTCATGCGACCACCAATCCCAGCCGCATGCAGAATGCATATGCGGCCACCAACCCTAGCCGCAAGGAGATGACCTATGCGGCATCCAATCCCAGCCGTCGCCCATCTGCCCTATGCGGCTCGGGTTCAGTCTTTGACCGCCTCTCATGTGGTCCTGACATCAGAAGGTCCAATAAGAATGAGCCAGATTCTATACGGCACGGTCTGGACTCTTCCTACTATGCACCCTCGGGTGCTAGAGCGAAGAAGTCTAGGACAGCACGGGCTCGTCGAGCTCAGTCAGCTGTCCGAACCTCTCACCATCAGAGAGTCCCGCTAACTGTTATGCGGGCCTCCGATGGAAAGTTGTACAGAACTGCCCGTGTCTAGCCCTCGGCGGCAAACGGACAAGGTGGTTCCCAAGAGTCTTCCAATAATGATCGAGGGCAAGTGCTTTTACTAGTCCCGCATCAGGGACCAAACATGATACCAACGCACTCGTGTACTTGGGATTCCCGGGCCCATAAAACGAATGTAAAGGTTGATCGAGATATACTTGACTTGCGAGATGTGATTCTTCACAAGCGCAAGGAAAGAGAAGAAAACTTGATGTATAAAGAGTCCTTCCAGGGACATCACTGCACTCAAGTCATTGTCAACTGCTGCTGTAATAAGACAGCAGTACAAGAGGACCGATAGTCTGTCTTCCAACGATTGCAGCAGCCAGGATCGGTACTAGAACAAAGCTCGGAAGACGAGGCGCTTTCTTTCACCTCCTGTAACTCTGCCCGGAAGGTCCCTATCGGCAAAGGGGGGAAGAAAATAAATACCTCCAACCCGATGATCTCAACCAGCGCGGCCAAGAAACTCCCATCTAAGCGGTTGTCCACAGCCGTTACAGGAGGAGTT
The DNA here is from genome assembly GCA_029216955.1 of Iris pallida. NCBI lineage: Eukaryota > Viridiplantae > Streptophyta > Magnoliopsida > Asparagales > Iridaceae > Iris > Iris pallida. The sequence goes on along the minus strand of JANAVB010010198.1, from coordinate 16,758,802 downwards.
TATCAAGGTACCCGCTCTAAGACAAAATCTTCAACACTTGGGGATTCGTCATCTACAGCCCTGGGGGTAGTTGAAGCTGAGGGTAGCACTCCTCAGAACATCCACAATAATCCGGTGTTCTAAGAAGAAGAACCAGGGGAAACAATCCCCCAACAAATACAACGGAGTCTGACATCCCTGAAGACGTCCATAAATCCTAAGATGAGGCAACCTCCTATGCAGGGGGTGGCACCTCCTCCGAGTCCAAACCAGAGAAGAACATTCCCACATACCCCGACGACTTCTCTGTACAAGGGTATGATTCGGAGGGCACATCTTCTATAGTGCCTTCCACCTCTCCTCACGTGAAGACAGTATTCAAGACTGAGAATGATCAAGACGGTCCCAGTGATCGGCAGCGCCTCAACACTCTCGAGGCCATACTTTATACCTTGGTTAAGTCAGTAGACGAGATCAAGGTGGCCCTACCGGCTCTCCAAGGAAGGATACCTGGTCAAATAAGCTTGGGTCCCGCCGCCAATGCAGACTCAAACACGACCGCACCAACCCCGGGCGACAATCCACCCGGAATATCGGCTCCTACTGTTGCAGAAGAGGCCAGAAAGGCGAGAAGAGAAGTCCAGAAGCTTCGGGCAATGTTTCACGTCTGAGAAACCTCTCAGGACCTCAGGATAAGATAGTCGTATCACGCTGCATGAAGAGATGTCCCCTTCTCTCCATGATACAAACCATTCAACATCAATCCATTTGATGGGAAGACCTCTGCAAGCCGGTACATGACCTACTTTGAGGTCACAACAGACCATCTGCCACATGATGAGGCCATCCTTACGAGGTTGTTCATTGGGGCATTAGAGGGGGTCGCGTTCGATTGGTACCACAACTTGCCAGATAACTACATCTATTCTTTCGTCGGCTTCACATATGTTCTTGGAGAGGTTCTATGAGGTAGACCAAGATGTGATAATATCAACCCTTATGGATGTTGTCTAAAGGAAAAAGAGTTGACGAGGAACTACATTGAGCGGTTTCGCCAAATCTTGATGAAATTGCCCTCCGGTGACCCAGACTCTTCTTTAATTGAGATTTGCCAAAAGAGGCTGCTCCCCACAATCATCCTCTGGATGGGCGAAAGTCAATTTAAAGACTGGAAGACCTTCATCATCAGTGCCACTAAACCAGAAGCAAAGCTAAAGAAGGCTCGCCAACTAGGGCTGCATATCTCGGATGGAGAGGATAAGGACAAACGCCCTAATACCAACAACAACAACAATAGCGGTAATTCCTATAACAACCGAAACACCAAAGGCAAACAGGCTATGGTGGCTGATACAGCCCAGAAGCCTGAGCCAAAGCAGACAGAGAAGCAGTGGCCTCAGGTGACTTACTCCTTTGAGGATAGCCATGTCAAGCCCATCTTTGACATGCTCTTGCAAGGAGATAGAATTCAACTCCCTCCACCGAGACGTGAACCTCGAACTGCAGAGATGGAGAGCCCGAAGTACTATCACTTCCACTGCTATGTCCACCATGCTACTCAAGACTGCTTCCAATTGAAGCGATACATCCAGAACCTCATCGATTCCAAGGATCTGGCCATTGATTTCGAGGAGGTAACTGTAGCTGCCAATATGGTGTCAGTCTAATTCGGCAGTTTTTCTCTAACGAGGACTCAAGACGGTGTAGTACCCGTCCCCTGGGCAACAATGGAGGTCACCAATCTTCTACCTCCCCGAGACCATATGACTGGACTGGTGCCCCTCACTACGTCAAGAGGGGAGGTCATGTGGGTCCACCCAGACTTGGTGCCTGAAGTAACTCAGTCAGCATCATCCCCAACCAGCAAGAAGAAGGGCAGGAAGACTAAGTCCTACCACATGATCTCAGTCGATATCGAAGAACCGACAGCTGTCGTTACCCGGTTTGGTGTACAATCTCAACCTATGTCGGGTAACTCGGATGAAGAACGTCAGCCGACCACTGTTGATACTCCAGGACCTTCTCAGCCTCCGCTAGCCGACAAATCTAAGCTGAAGGAGACCCGCTTTGATAAGCTGCTCTGAAAAAAGATGCACCTCAGGGGCTGGAGAGGCCTTACAATTTTGACATCTTGGCACAATTGACCAACACATCAGCCAAATTGTCATTATATGAGCTCTTGAGGCTCTCCAAGGATGTTTGCGTCGCATTGAGCGAAGCACTCTAGAATGTCGACGCGTATTTGGCTCAGGTTAAGCTTACAGGGGAGAGCTTGCCAGCGGATCTCCAGGACAACGCTTGTACAGTTGCAATGCCCAACATTATGTTCACTCCGCAGGATATGCTCATCAAAACCAACCTGCATGATCGCCCCCTGTATTACACTGGATATATCGGCGACATCAAGGTGGATCGGATGCACATTGATCCTGGTTTTTCAATAAGCATCATTTCGAAGAGCTTGCTTCACCTCCTGCGCATCTCTATGCATCGGCTGACACCTACCAGCACCGCCGTCAGTGGTTTTAATTCAGGAAGAAGCTACCCTATTGAAAAGATTTGCTTGAAATACCAAATTGGCGATCTTCAGTCAGAAGTGACTTATTATGTCATAGACGCAGATACATCCTACAACATTCTCCTGGGGCGTCCGTGGATACACGATTATATGATCGTGCCTTCCATATTGCACCAGTGCCTCAAATATGTTGATAAGCACGGCTTCATAAAGACGGAATTTGCCGACATCGATCCCTTCAAAGGGGTTGAATCCTACTATTCGTATTCCTGTCTGTACGAGAAATCGAAAAGGTACTTGATCAAAGAGGATACTTAAGAGCAGACGGAGGCTACAATGGGATCAGAAGAACCTCTGAATATCCATCTTCATCCCTGCAAACCAGGCAGAACTGCACCTCTTGTAGCCACTCTGCGTAAAGAAGCAACTAGTCTCCTGGTGCTCATCGCACAAAAGGAGCAGATGGTTATCCAACTGCCAAGGTCTAGCTAAGGGTCGAGACCCACTGTGGAGCCACTGACAATTAGACTGCCAAGAGCCGGACACCAACAATCAGAAGAGATCAATCCTTCTGTCAAGCCAATAACCATTCATCTTTCCAAGACAAGTCGACAACCGAGCGCTAAGCCAGGGACTGCTAGTGAGCCAACGACTCCACGTCCAGCACCAAGTGCTAAGCCAGGGACCGCTAGTGTGCCAATGACCCCACGTTCAACACCACCAGTGGGACCCTTGACAATCAAGATGCCCAGGTCATCCTTCCAATCTTCATTAATACAGGGGTGGCTGAAGAGGAGTTAGAGCTAGCCAAGTATGTGGCTGCACACACTGATGTTCCTTCTTCTGATGATGTAATCCCACCAAAAAAAATACCTTATTTTATTAATAAAGGGCTATCTTTAAACTACCTCGAGCTTAACAAGCTCCGTATAATGTATGCTATGGAATACGGTATAGGCACCAACTTACACACACAAGTAACGAACGTCCATACCACGAACCAACTTACTCCCGTGGAAGGTGCTTGCTTCATAGTCGAGGGAGAAGATCACCAAATCATCTTCGGTCGAAAAAATGGCCAACAGTCCTTCAGGCCAGAGGAAGTCGATCTCGAACCCGATACCGGGAGACTGCCTCTTTATCTATATAGCTCCCGCTCCAAGTACCTCATGCAAAAATAGGGGTATGATATGGAAACTATGCTAGGCTTGAACTATGGCAGCGGCCGGCGATTACCCTTACAATTGCCAGTCCTGGCTGAAAAACCATACGATTATTACAACAAGACCAGGTGTGTTCTAGGCTATGTTACACCTGCAACAACTCCAGAGAGCTCGGATGAGGAATGCGAATGGCATTCATATTCGACTAGATCACCCACTTCCGACTCGGATGTCAGCATCGGGGACGTATTCAGGCAAGCTTGGTCTGTCAATATAGCATTTGTTGACGCCTACGAAGAAGACAAAGATGTACCCGAACTTCTTAAGTTAGAGCCTTGGGTCCAACAGCTAGATGCGCAATAGGAGAACCATTTCAAATGAAGAGATCCCCCTACCGAAGATGAGGTTATGCAAGTTGACCTCGGCGACGAATCCTCTTCAAAGCTAATTTTCGTCAGCAAAAGCCTGACAGACCAAGAGTGAGAGTTGCTATCACAACTCGTCAGAGAGTATATTGACGTGTTTACCTGGAGCTATGAAGACATGCCAGGGCTAAACCCCGAGGTTGCACTCCATAAGCTCAATATTCATCTGGACGCGAATCCAGTCAAGCAACAGCAACGACGGTTCCGCCCAGACATCATAAATTCTATCAAAGATGATGTCAACAAACTAATAGCCAGCGGCTTCATCCGTGAGGAACAACATCCAGACTGGGTCGCCAACATAGTACCAGTCCTCAAGAAGAATGGAAAGATCCGAATTTGCATCGACTTTCGAAATCTGAACGAAGCATGTCCTAAAGATGAGTTCCCTCTTCCTATTACGGATATAATAATTGACAACACATGTGGCTTTGAGAGCATGTCGTTCATGGATGGCTTCTCAGGATACAACCAAATCAAGATATTTTCTGACGACGAAAAGCATATATCATTCTGAATGCCAATTGGTGTGTACTGCTACACAGTCATGTCCTTTGGTTTAAAGAATGTCGGTGCCACATATCAACGAGCTATGAGTATCATCTTCAGAGATCACCTACGTAAGACAGTGGAATAATTACGTCGATGACATAGCCGTCAAAAGCCGCTCTAAGGAAGATCATCTGCATGATCTGAGGACAGTATTTGACCTGATACGAGCACACAACTTGAAGATAAATCCCACCAAATTCTTCTTGGGCATATCCAGGAGAAAATTTTTGGGTTTCATCATTACCGCCCAGGGAATCCATATAGACCCTGAGAAGACAAGGGCAATCATGGAGATGGGTCCCCCGAAAAATCTCCGAGAACTCAGAGGCCTTCAAGGGAGGCTCACTTATATCAGGAGGTTTATCTCTAACCTCTTCGGGCGATATCAACCATTCACACACCTCATGAAGAAAGGCGTCTCCTTCGTATGGGATGAGGAGTGCCAATGTGTATTTGACAACATTAAAGAATATCTATCGAACCCTCCAGTCCTGGTGGCCCCAGTTGCTGGAAAGCCATTTTTGCTCTATGTGCGAGCGATGGAGCATTCCCTCGGTGCTCTACTAGCACAAAACAATGATGCGGGGCATGAACAAGCTATCTATTATCTCAGCCGAATGATGATAGGGCCCGAGCATAGATACACCGTCGTAGAAAAGGAATGTCTCGCCTTGGTGTTCGCTATTCAAAAAATGTGACACTATGTTATAGGACAAACCATCCATGTTATATCACGAGTTAACCCCCTCAGGGTCCTCATGACCAAACCAGGCACACTCAGCTCTCGCCTTGCTACCTGGGCGATATTATTGTCCCCTACCACATGATCTTTGTCCCGTAAAAGGCTATTAAAGGTCAAGCTCTGGTAGACTTTTTAGCGGCCCATCCAGGTTCGGAGTCAACAAGAATATATGAAGAGATCCAGACGAGGTTGCTAATTCAAATATGGCTTCCCATGATACCGTCTGGCGAATGTTCTTCGACGGTGCTTCAAGAATCGGGCCCAAGGGCAACATCGTCGTTGGGGTCGGAGTGGTACTCATTTCTTCCTCTGGCTTGGTGATCAATCGGGCATACTCACTCACGGAACCTTGTTCAAACAACATGGCCGAGTACAACGCCTTGGTCATTGGCCTCCGACTTACGAAGGAACTGGGGGTAGAGTACCTGGAAGCATATGGCGATTCAAAGTTAATCATCAATCAGATCCGGGGTTCATATGAAGTTCGCCATGAAGACATGATCCTCTATCATCAGATAGCAATCGCCATCATCATGTCCCTGAGAGGGTTCTTCATAGAGCATGTTCCAAGACTCCAAAATATTGAAGCCGATGCCCTAGCAGGACTTGCCGCTTCTCTGGCGGTTCCAAATCATACTCATTATTTAGTGGACATAATAGGCCATGAATTGGTTTGTCCTAAGAACAACGTGCAATTTGCTGTGAGTTATTCTGCCCTGGCGGTCGATGAAACACAGGACTGGAGACTCCCGTTTGTTGACTTTGTAGTCTACGGCATCTTGTCGGAGAATCCGAAAGAAGCCACTTCTATCAAAAGACGTTCTCTCAGATTATTCTACGATACTGAGACAAAAATGTTGTATCGGCGATCCTATGATGGGTTACTGCTCCGGTGTTTGTCAAATACAGAAGCCAAAGAAGTTATACGTGAAGCTCACGACGGTGTTTGTGGGGCCCATCAACTTAGCCTGAAATTACAAGATCGCCTTCGCCAGATGGGCTATTACTGGCCTAGATGGTAGCAGATACGATAGACTATGCAAGAAAATATAAAGCTTTTAGGTCCATACAGATTTCATACACCAACCATCTGAATTCCTACATCTGACGGTGGCATCCTGGCCATTTGAGACATCGAGAATGGATATCATCGGTCCAATTACCCTGCCTTCGTCCAGAGGACACCGTTTTATACTGACAATTATGGACTACTTCTCCAAATGGACAGAACTTGTTCCGCTTGCAGAAGTAAAGACATCAAACATGATCAGCTTCGTCAAGCACCACGTCATCTATCACTTTGGACTGCCTCGAAGGATCATCCAAAACAATGGTCCGCAGTTCGCAAGCCATGCCTTCTATCAGTTTTGCAACAAATATCGAATCCAGAATGTTGCTTCAACACCATACAATCCGGCGGCTAACGATCTGGCTAAAGCATTCAACAAAACTATAATCAAGCTTCTCAAGAAGTTCGTATCCTCAAACAAACGTGACTGGAATGAAAAGCTTGGCGAATGCTTATGGGCGTACCGTACTACAGTCCGGACAGCCATTGGGAACACACCATTCTCTCTGGTATACGGAAGTAAGGAAGTTTTTCCATTGGAGACTCAAATCCCCTCGCTCCGTGTTGCCCTCACTTACCGATTGACGATGGATGATAATTACCGTCGCCAACTACAAGAGTTAGAGGCCTTAGATGAAAAGTGCTTGGTAGCTCAACAACGAATCAAGCTTTATCAAGCCCGCATCTCTGGAGCCTTCAACAAGAAGGTCAAGCTGAGAACATTTCAAGTAGGCGATCTCGTCTTGGCAGTTCGGAGGCCGATGGTTATGACTCACAAAACCGTCGACAAGTTCCAGCCAAAGTGGGAAGACCCATTTATTATCGAGGCTGTATTCTCCAATGGTGCATACCGTCTCGCGAAGCAAAATGGAGACTTGCTCATGATGCCTATCAACGGCAAGTTCCTGAAGAAATATTATGTCTAAACGACATCCGCTGAATCAACCGGATTGTTGAGTTATGTACCCTTAAGTACCGCGGAACTTACACTCTGATCATTTCAAATGAATCCATATCGTATATTTTGGGTAGTGAGTCATGTATAATCATACCTCTGAACTTCCTCCCTAAAAGAGCATCTTCCTCATAATCTATTACCCGTGCTTTTAGCGCATAAAAAAGGGTAACAGGTTCACAAAATTCCAGAAATAACCACATCGATGTCACCTCTGAGTTGTTTCTCTCCCATCACAAACAAATCATCCCTTATATAGAACTTTCACGTCCATATTACCTCTGAGTTGTTCTATGTACCCTTCGTTGAGTCCACTCCTGTCACGTCCTCATTACCTCTGAGTAGGAAGACTCCGTAGTAAAATCCTCATATTTACCACGTCCTCATTACCTCTGAGTAAGTACGTTGGTTTTCTCTCGACTTATTATCCGTACCCAAAATTAGGGTACGCCAAGGATAAAAGACCCACAAATGTCCATAGTTGACCACAAATGTCCACAGTTGACCACAAATGTCCACAGCTGACCACAAATGTTGTACTCGGTCCTCTAGTACATGCACCTCTTTTCTCACCATCACATGCCTCTAGAACCCAACTGTTCCATAGCATTCTTTCGCCCAATAACAAGAATTTCCATACCCTCCTTACCATGGAGTTGTTCTAGGTATCTCTATCAAACTTATTATCCATACCTAAAACCAAGGTATACCAAGGGTAATAGGTCCACAGAAAGTCCCCAGTGGGGCCAATACCATAATACCAAAGAAACGGTACAAGCACAAAAGATAAAAGATGATGTAAACATAGTCATTCATTTAAAATCAAGAGTACTACATTTTCTAGGACCACGTCCCTGTTAAAAAATAGAGGAACATAATAATGAAAGAAAGAAAAAGCCGATCATGGTTCGGCGACACATAATTCTCTGAGCCGGTCCCTCAGCTTAGTCGTTGACCGCTCAATCCTCAGCTTGGCCCGACGCTCAGCCTCCTAAGTCAACCTCTCTACATCCTCTAGATGCGTATGTGCCTGCTAACCGTCTTCAAGTTTCTTCAGGGCACGCTCTAAGGCATCAGAGGTTCGGGTGATCTGGTCGGTCTCCCAGAGAATTAGCTCCTTATCTTTGCGGGAAGCTTGGAGCTCAGACTCTAAAGAGGCCAATTTCCTCTGAAGCTAGAGGATCTACTCGTTTGTGTCGGCTATCCCACGAGAGGTGGCCTCTTCTCGAGCGATACAATCCTCTCCTTGTGGCTTAGTTCATCATACTTCAGAGATAGATCCCGAAGGTCCTTCACTAGAGCAGGTTTGGACGTATCCCGTACCGTCCTTATCTTTTTTATGGCTGTTATAAGGAAGGCACGCTCCTGATCTATTGCTAAAGATGGATCGACTTGTCGCAGTCCTTGAAAATAAGCCACCAGCTGATCAGCTTCTACTAATTTAGGCTCCAGGAGCCCGACCATCCTTATCCCACCGGGGAGTGTTCTGAGGAGTTCAATCTGACCACAGGCACATTGACGAGCCAATGCGAAAGATGTCCCCCTCTCCAAGGAAACTTCGACCCCTTGCTTTAGATGGCGGTAAAAACTATCAACCACATCCTTTGATGATTCATCCAGAACTTCCGAAGAAGATGGTGTCAAAGGAAGAGTAGCTGGCAGGGTTAAAGACGGACGTGAAGAAGATGTGCCAGAGCTTGATGCCCCTATCACTAGGGAAACAAGTTTCGAGCGATAGGACGCCTGAATAGCAGCCATATCCTCTTCCACGGCCCTAAGGATTCGGAGACTCGGCAGGGCAGAAAGGTCAACCTCCGGTGTTGGAGCCACATGAACCAAGGAGGGTGCAGGGACCATTTCTTCCCGCCCCGGCAGTTCTACTACGTCCCCTCCTGAACTTGATCTGACAGAAGGTCCCTCGGTATGAGTTGGAGGAGGAAAAGGCATACTTTCTTCCACCAGATCCCCCGTGGCGACTTCCCCCCCGATGATGTCCACCGTCGGCAGCGAAGGAGCAGGACCTGTATGTCCGGAGCAACCATCGATCAACTTAACCCGAAGGATATAAAGATAGAGCAAATGAACCTCCTCACTAGTCAAGACATGACTTAGCTTAGCAGGAAAGGGTTGCTGAAGCTGAGGCTCACTCACAGCCACTGTCTCCTCCTCAACGGCGACACTTGAGCCGATTGCAGCCGCTTTCTCTGCCCCAGCCACCCCGGAGGTAGATACAATTGGGTCAGCATCAACCGGCTGAGGTTCAACAACCTCGGGGATCGGTTCAATAGAGCCCACATCGCCCCGGGTTGAGATGTCAGCAGTGGGAGGAATTTTAGCCGTCACCGAGACGACCCTGGTGGAAGTAAGCTTGGCTGTCATATCTCTAATTAAGACGGCTAGAGCCGGATCAACCTCAGAGGCAGTAGCCGGCTCTGAGGAGTTTACTTCTCCCGACGCCTACAAAGAAAAGGAAGATGATCAGATTATTTCAGAAAAGAAGAACAAAAAAAAGAGGATCGTAACTCGATTTACCTCCGAAACGGCATCGACGTCCTCACTTGTCTCCCTAATGATCGGCCCGTGAGGCTTAACCGCAGTCCGTTTTCGGGAGTAAGTCATGCCGCCGGCAGAGGGTGCACGCCTACTACGTTTTCGAGAAGGACTAGGCGCAATAGAGGGCCGACCTGCCACCAAATCATCTGCAGGAGGAGGAGGCAAGTTATCAAGGTCAACCTCTTCATCCACATTGGTAGACTCCCAGTCAGATACATCAACTATCCTCCCCTTCTTGATCCTTGGCTTCTCCTCCAAGACAGTACCAACAATAAAGCTGGTACTTGGGTCAAAATCTCTTGGGGGTTTATTTACCATAACATGGTACAAGGCCGCCATGTACAAAATGTGTCTCGACTCTCCAGTATCAGGAACAAAGAAGGTGGCATGGGTGTGAACCGTACTATAGTAGTGCCAAGCCCGGATGCCGTCAAGGATGCTACCCTCAAAACCCAGGCAGGAGCTGGGATTCTCCAAGAATATCTGACTGTACCCAAATTGCCGGAAGAATCGGCTAGGTAAGTAAGGCTTCAAAAAGACGGAGTGATGGTTGCGATACACCATATGTGCAGGATGAACATTCTGCAACCAGAGGAGCATCTTCTTGGACAAGAATTTGGGAGACACAGCACCATCAAGATGCACGGCGCTTACTTTTTCATTGGTAAAATGAGGAACAGACACGAAAAAGGAGTATCTGTCCACTCGCGCCAGCGCCATCCGACAGGCGGGCATGGTGGTGTACACCCAAGGCATGCGACGGTACTGATAGATGAAGGCATCATCAGCAGTCACGTCATCCTCGGGGCCAGGCCTCATCAGAGACTGGTAATGCATCAACAGTCACCCCATCAGATAATGGTAGGGCAGTTCGATTCGTTCAAAGTCTTTCGACGTGTCGCAAGCGATGACTTTGGATGACAAGGCGCAGAGGCCACGATATACGCTGCATACCATGGCGGGGAGAAGAGCTAGTCTGGCCCCAAAGACTAGCTTCACTGCAGGGAGGATCAGGTTACGGCTGATTCTCTCGATAGCACCAGCCCCTCCCGAAACTACGCAGTTCTGCAGCCACACCATCAGAAATCTCGCCAGGAGAGCCTTATCAAACATCTTCTGAGTATCCTAATAAAAATAATTAAAGGAGTCAGTTTGGCTCCCAAATCTGTCACCCGTGGTTTTCACCCTCTTGGCGGTCGACACCTGGTTCTGCACCTCCTCCCGAGTTCGAGGACGTCAGGGGGAAACCCGGCCTGAGGCGCCTAGCTCAAAAAGATAGCTGAGCCAGGTCCTGGTATGAGGAAGGTTCCCTTCCGAGCTATTGTTCTTCTTCTTTGGTATCTGCCGACACGTACTATGGTGGCATAGTAGTTCCCGATAGACAGCCACAAAGCCCGGGAACTGTTGCTCTAACTCCTCGAATTCTTCATTCGTAGGGGTATACGCCTCAAAGACTTCATCTTCCCAGGGCAACTTAGAGACCTCACGCATCTCGTGGAGAGCGAGCCCCATCTCCCCTCCACGTGTAAAGAAGGTCCCCGTTCGGCGGTTGTACATCTCAAGAAGAGCCATGAACAACTTCTTGTTCATGGATAGACCATAACAGTTGCCCCGAATGGCATGATACAGGCCAATCTCGAGCAGAAGATCCTTGTATGTCCGCAAGACCCACGAGGTCAAGTTGATCCATGAAGGGGTGGGGTTCATCCAGTTCATCAGTGCCAACCGACCAATGGGATAGGACCCCTTCTGAGCAAGCTGGTTCATGAAAGTGTCAGCTTGGAAGAACAGGAAGTTGGGACCCTACACATTTATGAAGCTGCCCGGGGCCAACCCCATCACAGAGCGGCTGATCTGTAGCTTGCTTACAATCACCGATCTCGATATTTTATTATAGTGGATATCACACACGAATATCTCCTGCTAGCTCAGAGTCAGGGAGTTCGCCATTTTCCTGTCCATCGGCAGCATGTTGAACCAAGACAGCGGGAAGTGACGCTCCATCTGAGGAATATGGATCGCCATCCCGTTGGAAGAAAAACTCTAACTTTCAGAGATATCTATAATGTTGGAGTTCTTTACAGTCAGGGCATCCCCAAAAAGGAATGAGGGTTTCAGATGAGTGCCCCCTAATTTTCCCGAGTTCATCATACCCGAGAGAAAGAAGAAGGATTGGTTCCTGATATCCCTCAGCCTCTCCTCAAGTTGATCTTTATTGATTTGGGCCGACACATAATCGACCACGTGGTCGAATCTCACACCCACGGCAGACTAAGCTTGACCTACCAAAAGCTCCCCTGAAAGATTGACCGGCAACTTTACTGAAAAAGACAAAAGAAAGAAGTCAGAAGATAGCCAGAGAAAAACCACTTAATGACTTCTGAGCTTATGCGGCTCTGGGTGGGTCCTTATGCGGTCCAGTTCATAAGGAGCTTATGCGGCTCTGTTAGGTGGGTCCTTATGCGATCCAGTTCATAAGGAGCTTATGCGGTCATGTGATAACTTTCATGTGGCTCGGTCATGAGACAGTTCTCATGCGGCTCGATCATGAAGCCGCTCTCATATAGCTCGGTTATGAGACGACCCTCATGCGGCTCGGTCATGAAGCCACTCTCATGCAGCTCGGCCATGAAGTATCTTTTCATGCGGCTCGGTCATGAGACAACTCTCATGCGGCTCGGCCATGAAGCATCCCTCATGCGGCTCAGTCATGAGACATTTCTCATGCGGCTCAAACATGAAGCATACCTCATGCGGCTCTGTCATGAGGCGTTCATGCGGCCCATACGGCACAGCTTATGCGGATTCATCATACTGAACTTGAGCAGCCCAATAAAGATGATAACTGTATTAATTATGCCGAAGCATGATAGGGAAAGGCCCGCTCATAAAACATGCGACATAGCCATTTTGGTTAGGGTTTGAAGTCATGTAGTCTCTTTCCAACGCTCTTACCATCAATAGAGGGATGAACGTCGGGGTGAATCAAACTCGCCGTGTTCGACGAGGAGGCAAGTCCATTGCCATTCGCTGCAGCACTTGAGGAAGCCTTGGGAGCCATTTATGATCGAGAAAGGAGAAGAAGACGACGACTAGGACAATAGAAATATTGAAGAAAGAAGTAAGTAAAGAACCCCTCTCTTCAAAGTTGTTCGTATTTATAGGCTGTCAGAGGCATGTGAATCGATAACACACCGCTTTGAATTTCGTGCTAGCCGAAGGATAAAGGCAAACTCTTGGGATTCTATCCCCTTTCATGCAAAAGACAACTCCGAATCACTCAAGCAAATCAAAAGTTTTAAATGCCGACTCTTGGGATTCTATCCAAAAGACGGCTTTAAATCATTAAAGCAAATCAAAGAAGCAATTAATGCCGAAGATACGGGACGCCCATGTGGCATGAAAGCCATTATGCGGCCAGAGAAACCTATGCGGCATGAAGAGCTCGACCCAGTATGCGGCCCAAGAAACCTACTCGGCATGAAGAGCTTATGCAGACAGACCCATGCTTCTTATTCAAAGTATTTCAATTTTAAAAATTGAAAACTTTGAAGGGGGTCTTGTAGAAGCATGTAAAAAGAATAATTTTTGCTATCCATGGGCTTCATGCGGCTCACAAAACATAGGAAGCTTCATACGGCACAAAACGCGGAAAGCTTCATGCGACTCAAAATCTCAGAAAGCTTTATGCGGCTCATGAAGCTTCATGCGGCCTTATGTGATTTAAAATCTGCCTGTACAGCTAGCCATAATTACTCTGACATAAAGCCGGTAGCTCTGACAGAGATGATGGCTCCGACATAAAGATAAGACATGACATGCTCCTAAAAAGACGAAAAAATCATCATGAGATATGGCACAATTCACATATTACAAAGAAAACTCTCATGCGGCTCGGTCATGAGACCACTCTCATGCGGCTCGGTCATGAGACCACTCTCATGCGGCTCGGTCATGAGACCACTCTCATGTGGCTTGGTCAGGAGACTACTCTCATGCGGCTCGAACATGAGGCCTCCCTCATGCGGCACAGTCATGAGACCACTCTCATGCGGCTCGGTCATGAGACAACTTTCATGCGGCCCGGTCATGAGACACTCTTTATGTGGCTCGACTATGGGGCGGTCCTTCATGAGGCTCAGCCAGGATACATTATTCATGCTGCTCGCTACGGAGTAGCAGTTGAGACACATGGCAAAAATTGACCAAGTCTTAACAGTTCGGATTTAGTGCAACAAACAGATCATGATCAATCTTAACCAATCCCCAACTGCCCACTTCTCGAGGCACAGTTACAAGGATGTGGTCCAAAATTAGCCACGTGGCTGTACACCCCATTACTCATAAATTCCTATAAATAGCAAGGTGCTATTCCCTTGTACACACACAGAGAGACACAAAGACATACAGAGAGAGAGAGGCATTTCTTCGCCGGAGCCAAGGTTGCGTTCGATCATCCAAGGAGTAAGGCAGAGTTGATAGCACTTTTCCGAGCCTCTACCGTCACCCCCCAGAATCAAAACTAAACAATTGTACTTAGATTGCTTTTCCTAGGTTTATTCCTAGGCTCTCTTTTGTATAAGCGAGTTTGTAATTGTGAGTTAAATTTCAGTCCTCCTATAAAACTGTTCTGTTCTACGACTATCAATGGCAAACACTTAGCACAATATTAATTAAATAAAATTCAAAAATAATCAAATATTTCTAAATTACTAAAATATTCTTGCTCTAGAAAGTGGTGGTGACAAATCTACCCCCCTTAGAAAATAAAATTTCTTCAAAATTTAAGATGGTCGTACTCCTTCTAGGTCAAACCCCTAACAGTCAAAGTCAATAAAATCTATTGAATAACATACAAAACATGGTCCTACTGGTCGTAATTTCATAGTCTCGAACAGGGACACTACACTGTCTATCACAGCACGAAATATCCTGACAGGTACTAATGGAATCACACAACTAGATGGAAAAGAAGGACAAAAAAGACAAACCTGCTAACCCGTCACCCATAGCGTCGATTTCCTCGACCATCAGCCCGAAAGCCCTACTCCTCTGGTGCTGGGCATGGTGTTGCACCACAGGTGGCCTAGCTCTCTCTATCTACTTCATGATACTCAAGAAACATCCACATTGATATTTCACTCCATTATACTAGGGCACCATCTATATGGTATCTATTCTGCAATCTGATAATCATACCCATCTATCCAGAACCATGTTACCAGAATCCTCATCACGCCAGTAAGTACAGCTGATAACCTATAGAGTCCACAACTAAGGTACATACCTCTTGAATCATAGTATTTAAAAATTTTGCATTGCCACATGCTTGGCTGCAAAAACTTTAAATTCCTACACCCGAGAAATACATCCAAAACCAGACTATATATCTTCGCCATGCCAGCTAATATGGCTGTAAAAGACTCTAGAATCCATAACTGAGGCAACCTAGCCCATAATATTTATCTTGGTAGAAAATTAAGTCAACAATGAACACCAAGAACCAAATTCAACAACGAACAAGGAAAGTAGACAGAAACTGTTGGAATCGAATTTCGACATAGTTTAAAATGAGATTCTCAAGTAGTCCTAACTGTTGGAATCAAATGTCCATATACATATATGTCAAACATATATATAGGCAATTACCTAGTATCCTGAGAACATTTGTATTGAGAACTTACATCATATACTCACTCACGTATATAACCCCATATATCAAAACCCCACAAATCCCATAGGTAAGAACCAACCCCAAATCTGTCAACTGCATACAAACCTAACTGAACTCACAGTAAACTGAACTAATATTCATATAGGCTATACCTATACATTACATGCATGTATGTTTACACTATAACTGTATACTGTGTAGTAGGGTGTTCACCAAAATGTATCAAAAACTATATCTATATATGTATGTAACACTATAACTCCAAAACCCAAACTCACACATAACATGTAGCTCAAACTGAACAACGCCAACTAACTCTACTGAATACAAATCCAACCGGTATGTAATCTCTCGACCCTCAACTGATACCCACAAGATAAAAATATTGTATATGTTAACATTCGAAAATACCTACCTATATACATGACTGCAATTTAGAAAGAAGGGGGTGTTACTGTTGTAGGACTGATTGTAGGAACGAGTTGTAAAGCATAATACTCTAGAGGGGGTGAATAGAGTAGGCAGCAGAAATTAACTATTTAAAAATGTTAGTAACAAGATCACAGATAATATATCACAGATATGTAAATGAACAGTAGAGAGTAGAGAGCAAACGCAAACACAAGGATGTATACTGGTTTTCCTCTGTTGAGGACTAGTCCAGTCGAAAGAACTCTAGCTTCCAGTTGAATCCACTATGGAAAATCACCACAAGTTTTCATCCGAAGTTCTTGCAACTTCTACAACGCGAGCTTTGATCCGAAGTACTTGACCAACTTCAATTGTGAAGTGTGTAACTTCAATCAAGCCTCTGATTACAATCATTCTGAAACTTCTAGACTGTACCGCACTGGCAAATCGACTAGAGGATTGTAACTGGCTTGGGATTTGAAAATGAATAGCTCAGAATACTTTGGAAGAAGTAGTAGGCTTATAGAGAAGAGATATGAAAGTGAATGAGTGTGTTGAAATGATCGAAATCCTTCTCTATTTATAGTTTTTCCAAAGGCAGAATTCTGACAGAATTCGGGCAGAATTCGGGCAGAACTCTATAAAAAAATCTCGGTGGGATCCGTAACTGCAGGAAGACCAAGTTCAAAAAGCAACGTTCACTTACCGAACTCTGGCCGAACTCTGGCTAAATTCTGGCCGAACTCTGGCCGAATTCTGTCCGAGTTCTGTTGGAGTTCTGTCAGGGTTTTTGTAAATTGGTTTTGGGCTTTTTGAAAAGTCAGGCAGTTAGAAAGTAGTTTGGGCTTTTGTTAGTGGGCTAGTTTTCAAAATTAAAGGGTATTTTGAAAACGTTTCTTGGGTAGCCTATTTGCCAGTACGATGCAGTGTACATCGTATTCCTAGACTCAATAAATATGAAAAATACATTGATGAATTAGGAAAACCAAGAGCCCTTTGATGACGCCTTTCTTCAAATATTTGAGTAGACTTGAAGACGCCTTTTTCCTTGACGGCGGTCGTCCAAAGATAAACAGATCTGGAAATCTGAATACCTTTCGGGGGCTTCGCCAACACCGTCTTTGGCCCATCAATAATTCTCTATTGCATATGTCCTGGTTTGACAAAACTTGATCATGCTTACTGCATGTCTATAAGAACATGTTAGACAAACAGAATAATATGATACAAGCATAGCAATTTGTTATAGAACATTTATGACAATGCTAATATTATGACAATGCTAAGTTTAAGTAGCAACATGATAGTGATTACATGAATATTAGTGATATTATTATGTTAAACTCAATTGATTAGCCATATTCAAAAACATGATATAATCATTGGGCTAACAATCTTCCCCTTTTGATTATGGCAAATCCTTTAAGTTTAATATATATACAATAGATGCATGTATCACTAATAAACACATAATACTAGAATATTGTGTGCTGACTTAAACTTATTTCTCACTTAAACTTATTTCTCCCCCTTTGACATGATCAAAAATAAGCTCCCCCGTAATTAGAGCTAAAATGAACTCAAGCAAGTAAATGAGGAAAGTAAAAATAATCATGATCAAGGATTAGGAGAACAGTGTAATGACAAGTTCAGAAAATTACATAAAATGCATAACTAAAGAATAAAAACTTGTTAAAACACAACATAGTTGGTTGAACTTTAACAAAGAACACTGAAATCAAGCAATACATAGTTTACCAACTAGAAATCCAAAAAATGAAATATGTTTTGAATGTCATTTGACCAAAAAAAATCTATCAATATGGTAGGAATCAATCATTGGTCATAAATAAATCATGAGGAATAGAAATTCGCAGATCTAGTATATATAAAAAAATCAAAAATATAATGAGACTTTTAACAATGATCAAAAAAAATATGATTCATAATTTGCCCATACAAATTAGTGAATCAATTCCATAAAGAGTATAATCATCGAAAAGAAATCAAAATATGTATACTAGAATCTATACAAAATCTACACCAAAGTTCATGCATTTGAATTCAATTACCTTAGCATGATATATGAATATCCATTAGATAAACATTAAGGTAATGAAGACAAAATATTTAAGAATGAGTAATTCAGTCGACTTGAATGCTCCCCCGTAAAGTATGATCAGTCTAAATATAGATAATCATGAACTTTGAGATAAAATCTCAATAAGAAATGCCAAATCAGTTTAAACTCAAAAGGAACAATCAAATAAGAATGATTAAACATATTTGGCAAGATAACTTTTAGAAACTCAAAAATAAGAGAATTAAAAATAATAATAATCATATATTCTCTCATAAAACCAATACAAATCCAAATATCATGAACAACTCAACAAAATATGTTTGGTAAAAAAAAATATTCCCATGATGAACTAGTTATACCATATATTAAGGGCATAAAAAAATTGAAACAATTAATTTGCTCCCCCTTAAAATATGCGTATATAGTTCAAAAATAATTTATATGCATAAAATAGATAAAATAAATAATCATAAGATCTAAGGAATATCCAAGATATGCATCTTTTCTTTCCTTTGATCAAATGCATATAAAATCCAAACTTAAAACAAATATCATCTTTAGGCAAATAAAAGAAATATCCAATGAATAAATGCTTAAAGATGAACAAAGAAAATATATCTCAAATATATATAAAAGAAATATTTCAAGACATTAAAAATTTTTGAAAACTGTCTTTAATAAAAAAACATTTGAGTACAGGACAGATTCAATAAATCAAAAAGAAATCAAAAAGACTTTTCAAAAATGTGGAATTTATTACAAAAAACTGTCTTAATAAATGTTCGAATGCGTCCATTTAGTCCTTAGACTGAAAGCTGGCGATTCGAATCACGAAAACAATTTCAATAAAAGAATCCATAAATCAGAAATAAATTCATTTGAACAAATAAACATAACTAGATAAACGTCCAAAGTAAAAGGTATTCTAGATATATGGCATGTCAAGGGGATAATTGACTTGAAACAATTAACTGCTCCAACTTTACATGGCTATATCCAAAAATAATAATATTGACAAAATTTTAAAATAAAATTCAGAGACATATTTTTGAAAGTAGAAAACTAATTCAAAAATATTAGGTCTTTCTATCAATGTTCATTTCTTCCCTTTTAAAGCCTTAGCACGGTGTCCACCTGACAACCGTGAGGTTAAAGAAAAGAAACGCTTTGAGAGAGATTCAATTAGCATGACTTCTCTCCGCAAAGAATTGCTGTTATAGACAGTAAGTAACTTGAATAAGAAGATAATAATATAAAGCTCAAAATCATTAATATTACGAATATTACACAATCTAAAGATGAAATCATAATACCATAGAAAAACAATCATCTTTAGACAAAAAGAAGAAATATCCATTAAATGAACATTTAAAAATAAAACAATCAAAATATATTTCAAATTAGCATGATGAATAATCGTATAAGTCAAAATATGACATAAATTGATCTATGCTATAGAATCTCACAATCGACAAGATAGATCAACATATGCTACCTTTTGTGAAAATATAAAGAGGGAATATTATCCATCAAATCTAAAATCCAAAATCCATCAGATAACAATTGCAGCTAGATC
This sequence comes from Iris pallida, assembly GCA_029216955.1. NCBI lineage: Eukaryota > Viridiplantae > Streptophyta > Magnoliopsida > Asparagales > Iridaceae > Iris > Iris pallida. The sequence goes on along the minus strand of JANAVB010010198.1, from coordinate 16,739,102 downwards.
TCAATAAATCTTTAATTTATAAAGCGTTGATCAATCTTGGGTTAGCTGTAGAGGTACTGTCCCAGCTAACGGAGGTTCACCGGAGAACACTTAAGTACCGCTTCGCTTCGACCGTAGTCGTGGTGACAGACCGACCCTTTGTAGGCTTATACCTAAAACAAATCTCTTCTTTAATAACCGAGGATTTAAGAAGAATTAGTGCAATATGAAATCAATTATATTCTATGGACTTAAAAAAAATCTTAGAACAATGTAGCATACGGCATAAGATGTATCAATTTACATTTATCCATATGTGCTACAAAATCATTGGGTAACAATAAAATATAAAAATATTAGTAAATCAAAATGTAAGACCTAGATACGTTGATGTATTCTGGAACCTAGGGGACTGGGTTCAATACCTTAGATCTAGAACTAGACGATAGTTGCAAGTACACCTTAATAAATCTTAAGTTTATAAGGTATTGATCACTTCGGGTTAGCTGTAGGGGTCGGTTCCCAGCTAGCGGTAGTCCGAAGACTAGTGCACCGTGTCGCTTCAGGCTATTTACACCTGTATGACAGAAGGACCCTTTCGGCTTGTTCCCAAAATGATTTCTACTCTTAAGAACTTAGATTCAAAGGAATATATGCAGTATCATCGAACATCGTCGAAATTCAGAATCCCTAAAAGTAAATACCCAAATAATGGTTTATCAAGATCAAGATATTTAAAATATCATGTATCCAAAATGTCTACCAAAAAGCCAAGAAAAATATACATCATTAAAAGAGGCTTTGAGGAAGAAGCTAATAAAGATAAGAACATAAATTTGTTCAAAGTAATCAATAGCTTAAGTATGAGATAAGTACAAGTTTGAAACTACTTTTCAAAATAATATAATATAGAACTTGAACTTAACTCATATATCCCCATAAAGATATTTATACAAAAATATAAGAAACATATCAACAATATATGAAAGACAATGAATTATTCATGTATCCTTAATAAGCATAAAAAATATCACAAGATCAAAAACATGCATAAATATATTTTATCAGACAAAGATGTAATTGATTCATAAGAATAAAATTTGAGAATCAATAGTGAATATATTATGCAAGCACAAGGTTAACATAAAAGTATATGTATATACTTTTCAAGTAAATAGAATACTTGTGCTAAACATACATACTTATAAAATATCGATCAAAGTAAATGAGACATGTTAAAGACAAGACCATTAAAAATATTAAAGGCGAAGAGTCAAAACATATTCACCAAAACAAAATTAAGCTCCTATGCATGCTTTAAGAATAAATATTAAGAGTAAAGAGCATACATAGACATATGTGTCATACTAATGAAAATATTATATAGTGTGAACTAAACATTTAAGCTAAACAGCTAGTCATGCTAGGATCATATCTCACATTGATTTAAACAATAAATAATTAAAAGATATCAATAAAAGCTAATAGCCAGAAATCAATAAGAACATGCTAAATATTTAAAAAAAACTATTTAGAAAGCATGTTACCAAAGTGGTTCTAGTGACCACACTTATGTTGGTGCAATTGCTTGGAAGATGACCTTTGTAGCTTTGCAATCACCAACATGCTCCATGGTTCTATTTGATATTAGAAGCTTCACCTGCAATATTAGGTGAAGACTTTGGTATCCAATACTTAGATCCACATTTGTTAGCTTTGGGAACCCATTTGCACAAGTTCATATCAACTAGTTTTCTAATCTGACAATGATTAGAAATATGTCCATTCATACCACAATAATGACAGAAAGAATTAACATTAGTACTATGTGCAGTAGTATGAGAATGTGTAATAGTGTGATATGATGTGCGTGGATACTTGTAATAGAAAGCATGGTTATGTGAAGCTTTAGCTTTGCTTGCTTCCTTTCTAAAAGATCTGACGTGTGTAACTTTGTGATGTGCTAAGTATCTTGTGTTAGACTGAGTCGTAGGTTGTATTACCTGCTTTTCTAGTCTAATCTCTAACTTTTTAGAGTTTGCACAGATCTCATCATACTTAGCAGAGAGAGCATCAATTCTACATGAAGCAATAGAATACTTCTTCTTTTCTGATTCTAATTCCTCCTTAAGTTTAGCATTTTTTTGAGTGCTTTTCTCAATGCATTCAAGCGCCTCATGCAATCTAAACTCAAGTGTGGATATCTCAATAGAATTATCAGAAGTAGAAGTATCTCTAGCATCATTCAATAAGCAAGTAAGCTTTTTAATCTCACGCTTATAGGATAGAATATCCTTTCTAGCTTGCTTATATTTATCTAATACTTTCTTGTGTTCTTCTAACAGATTACTGAAAACATCAGATAAATTATCATAAAAAAATTCACTCTCTTCAGAAAAAGAATTATTTTGTACCTTGTTAGATAATATTGTGCATAAATTTGCAGCTTGATGAGGTTTTTCTTCTTCTTCTTCTTCTTCAGACTCTCTTGCTTCGCTTTCACACCATATGCCCGATGATCTTCCTTCATTTGATTGTCCGTAGTGACTCTCCTTTCTTGTAGTAGTATAATCTTCTTGGATGTGGTCTATCTTCTTGTAATTGTCACATACAAGCTCTTCTTCGTATAAGAGATTGTGTCGTACCTTAAATCCCAATTCCATGATGTACATATTTGTATCATTATGAAGACTGTCCTTCTCTCTGGAGTTGCTAGCTTTGCTTTCATACCTGCACTCATAAGTAGCTTCAAGAACTTTTTACATTTTATGAGATGTTGTGCAAGTAGAAATAAGATTGAATACATTTGTGTCTACAGCACAATAAAACATATGTATAGCTTTTACATCAAGGCTAGCTAACTTCTTCTCTTCATCCGTATAACTATAATAAGGCTTATTGATTATAGAGGATGTGAGAATAGAAGTGATAGTAGGCTTCTTGTAGCCGATGACAACAATTGACCATAAGTCAAAATCTAGAGACTTCAAGTAGAAGCTCATCCGTGTCTTCCAATAAGTGTAATTTGTTCCATCAAATAGTGGAAGTCTATTTGAGGATTGCTCCTCAGTTGTGAAGTATATACTTGCCATATGTGATACTGTGATCTATGTAACAGCTATAATAAATAAGAATATAATAGCAGTGTTACCTTGCTTTACCTGTATAACCCGTTCTGATACCAATTGTAGGACCAATTGGGATCAGAAAATATTACCTCTATAAAGAGAACCCGCTCTGATACCAATTGTAGGAACAATTGGGATCAGAATATATTACCTCTAGTTGGAGAACCTGCTCTGATACCAATTTTAGGACAGATTGTAGGAACGAGTTGTAAAGTGCAATACTCTAGAGGGGGGTGAATAGAGTAGGCAGCAGAAATTAACTATTTAAAAATGTTAGTAACAAGATCACAGATAATATATCACAGATATGTAAATGAAAAGTAGAGAGTAGAGAGCAAACGCAAACACAAGGATGTATACTGGTTTCCCTCTGTTGAGGACTAGTCCAGTCGGAAGAACTCTAGCTTCCAGTTGAATCCACTATGGAAAATTACCACAAGTTTTCATCCGAAGTTCTTGCAACTTCTACAACGCGAGCTTTGATCCAAAGTACTCGACCAACTTCAATTGTGAAGTGTGTAACTTCAATCAAGCCTCTGATTACAATCACTCTAAAACTTCTAGACTGTACCGCACTGGCAAATCGACTAGAGGATTGTAACTGGCTTGCAATTTGAAAATGAATAGCTCAGAATACTTTGGAAGAAGTAGTAGCTTATAGAGAAGAGATATGAAAGTGAATGAGTGTGTTGAAATGATCAAAATCCTTCTCTATTTATAGTTTTTCCAAAGGCAGAATTCTTACAGAATTCGGGCAGAATTCGGGCAGAACTCTATGAAAAAATCTCGGTGGGATCCGTAACTGCAGGAAGACCAACTTCAAAAAGCAACGTTCACTAACCGAACTCTGGCCGAACTCTGGCCGAATTCTGGCCGAACTCTGGCCGAATTCTGTCCGAGTTCTGTTGGAGTTCTGTCAGGGTTTTTGCAAATTGGTTTTGGGCTTTTTGAAAAGTCAGGCAGTTAGGAAGTAGTTTGGGCTTTTGTAAGTGGGCTAGTTTTCAAAATGAAAGGGTATTTTGAAAACGTTTCTTGGGTAGCCTATTTGCCAGTACGATGCAGTGTACATCGTATTCCTAGACTCAATAAATATGAAAAATACATTGATGAAATAGGAAAACCAAGAGCCCTTTGATGACGCCTTTCTTCAAATATTTGAGCAGACTTGAAGACGCCTTTTTTCTTGACGGCGGTCGTCCAAAGATAAACAGATCTGGAAATCTGAATACCTTTCGGGGGCTTCGCCAACACCGTCTTTGGCCCATCAATAATTCCCTATTGCATATGTCCTGGTTTGACAAAACTTGATCATGCTTACTGTATGTCTATAAAAACATGTTAGACAAACAGAATAATATGATACTAGCATAGCAATATGTTATAGAACATTTATGACAATGCTAATATTATGACAATGCTAAGTTTAAGTAGCAACATGATAGTGATTACATGAATATTAGTGATGTCATTATGTTAAACTCAATTGATTAGTCATATTCAAAAACATGATATAATCATTGGGCTAACAACTGTGTCATATGTGTAAGGAGTGTGTCAAGGTGTGTGTGGCAAGTGTGTGCGCCACAGGGGTGTCTACAAAGTGTGTCCAATACTGTGTCCACTACCTGTGTCAAAACTTGGTATCGGACAAATGAGCCATGAACATGTGTCAAAGTGTCAACAGAAAGTATTATATATGTATCAGAACATGTGAAGGTAGAGTGGTGCGTGTGTGTCGAGTGGAAATGTGCACGAAGTGTCCAAGTGATGTATCATAGAGAAGTGTCAAGGTATCAACTAGGGGTTCAAGTGTCCTCTGAGTCCATTAGGACGTGTCCACGAAGTGTCGAGGCCCGTTTTCACGTGCGTGTCAGAAATAGAAAACAGTATGTGTGCATGACTCGACTGACATCTGCGAGTCCAATAACTCCTCGATTCCTCCATGAAATCATCCTAAATCTCGTGTATATAATGACAGACATTGCCCCTACCTTTACCAACAATTAGCATCTCAAACCATATCATTCCAATGTGTTCTGGACTCGTAGGAGCAGGGCAAGGTACTGTAGCTCGGACAGTGCTAGCCGTGTATCCCCGTGTCCAAAATGAAACACCAAATTAAGCCAAAAATCAACTCAGTCGAACACATATACAATCTACATAAAATAAGCTACAAAATTATGTAATTTGTTTTGAAAACCAAGATTAAAAAGTCATAAGAGGCATTTCATCGAACACCTTGAATAGCTCTCCTATACTCCTCTGATACGCACCCTAAACAGATTTAATTTTTAACCAAACTTCGTCTAATAGTATGTTTGTATTAGGCTTTATATATTTATGTATTAGGATATATATATATATATATATATATATAAAATAAAAAAAATATATATATATATATATATATAAAACCATAACTCCCTTTTTATTCATTAAAGGCGCAAAATGTCGAAGCCTTTACAAGTAAGCGTTAAAAGCGGGACACACAAAAAAGGGGAGGGGGAGCCTCTCCTGGCAAAAAGATCAGGAGGACAGAAGATCCCAGAAAAGCCGTTGGCCATGATTGCAGATACGTTTGATCTTGAGGCTCTGGCGGATGACCTCACGGGTGAGCTGGTCGACCGAGAATTAGCGGCCTGCGGTACTTCCAGATAACCCACATGGTGGCGACTGCGACGATCTGGTGGCAGTGAGACACATTGGCCCAGGTAGCCAGAAGATAGTTGAAGCTCCCACTAGCCGAAGTCTTGCCGCAACGATGGAAGAGGTCAGACCAGACACTAGCCGAAGACTTGTCGTGGCGAAGGATGTGGTCGATCATTTCTGGTTGTTTCTTGACGCAGTAATGGCATGCTGACGCGAGGATGAATCCGATGGTGGTAAGGATATCGTCAGTGGGTAGTTTCTTGCGGACCGATCTCCATACCAGAAATAACCATTTCTTAGGGATATAGGGGTGCCAAAAAGGGCCAGGGATGAGTGTCGAGGGCCCATGTCCGTGCGTGACCCTTTTGGCCGAAGCAACTGTGAAGACACCATTGGGGGTATCTGACTACGAGAGTATGTCATCTTTCGTGCTAATCTTCATGTCGGAGTTCCATATTGTGGTTACGGCTTCTTCGCTGATCCAGTCCCAAATTTTGATCCAGTTCCAGTCGCCAATGATGTTGTCCAACTCTCTTATCTTACTGTTAGCTGCGGTGGCAGGGAGGTGAGGGATAAGATTAGTGCCTAACCACCGTTCGAGGAACATCTCAGCATTGTTGGCACCCAGCTGAAGGCAAATCTTTGGTTCGGCGAGGGAACGGTCGATCAGAATACGTCGCCAAGCTGCAGACAATCTGCTGTTGCTGATTGCGCTAGCCCGGTGTATGTGTTTGAAATACCTGGCCTTCATAAAGAGGGTCCAAAGGGAGCATCTCACACGGAGCTTCCACCACAGTTTCATGGAGAAGGCATCAACAATGTGGTATAGTCTGGAGAAACCCAAACCCCCTTTATCAGTAGGCTTGGCCATAGAACCCTAACTTGCCCAATGATATTTGTCTTTGGATTTATTGTGGCCCTAGAAAAAGTTTGTGAATAGATTCTCGATGGATGTGAGGACCTTCTTCGGGGGTGAGCATGCCGCAAGGGTATAAATCGGGATGGATAAAAGCACGTGATTAATGAGGATGATTTTGTCGCCTGGCGATAACGTTGCTTTATGCTAGCCTGCAAGTTTTTTCCTAATTTTGCCAATAAGACCTTCGAAAATACCAGCACTCAATTTGTCGTAAACTAACGGGCAGCCGAGGTAGGAGAAAGGAGGATAAGCGGCATCAAAGGAGGTGATGTTGGTGAGAGTGGCAGTGTGCTCCCTGTTTGCATTGTAGTGGACATATATGACGCTTTTTCTGGGGTTGACTCGTTGATCTGAGCAGTTAGTGTATCTTTGGAGCATATTATGCACTGCTACAACGGAACCGATGTCTCCGGATGAGAAGATGAGGATATCATTAGTGTAAGCAAGGTGTATGATGATCGGACAGCCGTTGACTATATGGAAGTGCTTAAAGTGAGG
>JANAVB010010198.1:16655263-16664950 GCA_029216955.1 Iris pallida | reverse complement strand
GTTCGAGTGTTGCTCTTGTGCCGTTTGAGTCAGCGTTCTACTAGGGCAGAGCCGGTCGTTACATAATACACCACTCAAAATAAGTCTCGTCCTCGAGACTTCCTGAGTGCACGCTATCCAACCGTTCCTTAACTCATGCTATATGTATATCTTAGACAATTCTTATTGAATGGCTTTATCGTTCGATGGCATCAAACTATACGCTGGTACCTTTCTAAGTCTGTGTTGCATGCGTTTGGTAAATTTCATCGAATGACTTTACTACTTATTCAAGCTGACGGTACTCATTCAGTCATCATGTTTCTATGACTTGGTCACTGTTGTGCCTTGTAGTGGGACTATAATGGTCACACGAGGTGTGTTATAATTCTTCAAACATGAGGGTCATAGGCTGAGACTAACTCGTTTAATCCATTCATCCATGCCCATCTCAATATATTCACTTGCAGCTGCATTCGAGTTTATCATATCGCTGAGTTTGGATCATACACATATTCAAGGCGTCCCCCGAATACATATATTTCAACCAAGCTTAGCGATAGCGAAGTCGGAAAAACTACCTGTGATAGTTTCAAATTGTCGGTCGTATTACTACCTCGATTAAAACCGAACTCTAGTTCCTTTCACTATCGTCTATCTTGATCCTTGAGATGATCCGATTCGTTTCTCAAGCGTTCCCGTCTTACGAAATCAATACGACACTTCTAGCGGAGTCGACCCAAGTTCAAGTAGAATTTCGTTCAATTTAAGACCAAGTATTGCACTATCATTAAGTATGTCTTCCAAGTAATGATTCAATTTGTTATCCCAACTTTACTTGTGCATCATCGATTTCATTTATTTACTTTATTTGGGACTGGTATTATTATCGTTAATGCGCACTACCAGTTCCACGTCCTAACTCTAAGTCTCATTGCCCCAGATTTATCGTTCGTCCGAACGATCTTCTAAAATCAGTTACACAGGTTCAATCACTCGGCATAGGATTGTCTACCTATCTGCTAGGTCAGCTCACAAGGTCATAGTTACAATTCAAGTTTTTGGTTTATCGTGCAAAGTCGTTGCACGACGCTTGTCCCAATCCTATGGTCAAACCGTTTGTTCGTTAGTACGGGATACTTCTACCCAAGCTTGTTTTATTTAAATTATCTAAACATCGAGTAGTGTTCATCCTATTCGTATCAAGACACTCTCCGCATAAGGTCCGAGTTCGTTCAGCAAAGTCATGCTATGGTAGGTTATCCTTAACCAAATCCTCGGCATCTCAATTTTATACATCCCAACTAGCATTGTCATAGTCTACCTCTTCAAATTTGTTTGATACAATTTACCTATCCATCCTATCCAATGCACGTTGTCGATCACAAGGTCGTCTAGCCAAGCAATTTGTTATACCCCAATCTCACGCAAGTCTGATTATCCACGGCGGACATGAATCACCATGCCAACATTCCCGCAGAATAATCGTCCTCGTTGGGACATAACTCTTGCATTGAGTCTAGACTAATTTATTCTCGATACGTAGATTGGGTCTACTCAATCCTCAAGTTTTTTTAATCGTCAATCACAAGTCCGAACAATCCTCGAATTCACCTTCGCTTCAAACCACAAGTCGAAGCAATCAAAATTGCCATGTCATGATATTTCGAGCTCGATCATTCCCGCTGGACATGAATCACTATGCCAACGCTCACATGAAATGATCATCCCAAATCTGACGTGACGTATGTGCGAGACTGGAGTTGCACTCACGCAAGACAAGATCGTTGTTGTTGTGGTTATCACTGAAAAATCAAGTCATCTCCCTTTCATCCAAATATTTGTTTCTATTAAAATCCCAAGCACAACATCCATCAAAACATTATCATTTTATACGATCATTTTTAATCGAATCAGAGTACCTTTGAGTTATCGTACATCGATCTTTGATACACCTCAATACCATCGATGATGTACAGAACCTGACGATCTTCCTTTTGTAACAAAATCTGAGTCATGGAACTTAATTCCTCAATTCGTATTATTTTTAGGCTAACTCAAGTCATTTAGCAACATCTATTCTAACTCCTTAGTCATTCTCGTATCTTCAAATCAACGTTCATGCATGCTATCTTCCAATCATGCTATCATCGATCCTGTCTATGAGTACTTTACTTCCACTCAAGTTTTACTCAATTCGACTATTCCGAAATTGCACGTACGATCCACCCAGTTTTCTCAACCAAAATATTTATTTTGTTTCATCGCTCCAAATCTCTATTCAACTATTTTGTAACTTGTACTACACATTCACAAGTCGTTCGACGGCATCTTGTTTAAGACTCTCAAAATCACGACCAAGTGTTACTCGTTCTAAGGCTTTACGAGATAACATTGCTGGCTTGTATACAGGTTGCTACTCGTATGTTCATAAATTCTGGTCGAACAGTTTGCTAGACAGTCCATATACCACTCAGGATTCGAGCCACTCGACTAGTCGTCGAAACTCATTCTTATTCCTCTTCGAAGCTACTGCATACACCACTTGGAGTCAATGCATTCTACAAGTCGTCGAAGTAATCATTCTATTTACAATCGATATGTTCTAATATACGTTCGTCCGTTCCTCAAAATCTAAGAGTCATTCTCGTGTTCGCCTTAAATGCTGGGCTGTTAGCTTCCCTATCGACATGCATTCTAAGTCACCTGTTCTCGTCCGAACGATAGTCGATCTCGCTCGCAACTCGTTTACACCAGAAGGTCTAGGTGCGCGATACTCAGCACAACTTAGCCAAAAGGCTATATGCGTAGGTTATCCCGTTCGGGCCATACTCTGGTCTCGTATACTCGTTCGCTACGTCAGTGTAAAGTCATTTAGGTATGTGTAACATTTTCTAACTTTTAGTATTGGTTCCTTTCAACTCAAGTCCGTCATATTTGGCACAAAAGCCTTCGTACATCGATCTCGTCCAATCGAATACTTATACGAGCTTTTTGCAAATATTAGACTTATTGTATGGAACATCCCAAGGGTCAATGAGAGGGAGCATACACTTCTTTTGTCCACGATCGAGCTTTCAAAACTGAGAAAATCGATATGAAGTCCAAGGAAGTAAAGTCGTGCTCTGATACCAATCTATCATGCCCCGGTCCCGTAGGACAGATCGTCCTCACTAATGCGTGATGCCGCACGAGCCTAGGTTGCACTCGTGCAAGGCCAAGTCCAGAAACAGCCGATTGAAGCTAGGCCACAGAGTCGCACAGAGTGTCCCCATTTGCAGCGGAAAGTATATGAACACAAATTGAAACAAACTCAATAGTCTTTATTGATATTCAAAAAGTAGTACAAGCGGTGTTATGCCGATATTACAATTCACTCAAGCTCTTTTCTCGAAACATAAAAGGCGTGCCAAGTGGCTTAGAAGATGGAATAATTCATGGCGATGTTTCGATACAATATATCGCATATATGGTGCTTCAGTTCCTTTACAATACTCCAAGGCTCCAGAGTTAGCTCCGCACCTTAGCACGTTAGAGGGAAGTCTCAGCACCCGACGTAGTTCTCTCGCATTATGTATACAATCTATGTGATTATCAGTACATTGTTATGCACTAGTGGGGAGGCTAGCTCGCCCATTCGCTATCATTACCAAATACGTTTATTTTACTTTTGTGCTCCGTCTATCATTTATTGTCTTACTAATCTTGCCTTAGGATCAATTTTATGGCATATCATTCAAGCCTATCTCATGTTATCGATATCAAGTGTCGCATAAAAAATACACACGCAACTTACCATACTTACCATACGATCTTTCATGTCCAAGTAAACCAAGTTAGCCAATAGTTCATACGTAATGACTTAACGTAATATTGTATAGGTATTCAAAGGTGTCAAGGGCGTGTTCCTGCCTCAGGTAGTAGCACATCATACGCATATTTCTAACTCGTTTGTACGAAGTACTCTAGTTCATTTGTTGTGTTATATTCAAGCTTGTTCAGAAGGAACTTTATTCAGTTCTACAGTTGTTCAGCTTACTCAAGTTGTCAGGATGTGTTGTACTCAACTATTGTTTAGATAGGTTTTATTCAGTAACATAGCATGTTCAGCTAATCAGATTTACTTATTTTAATGTAAGGTCTCGTACGTGGATTTGCCGCAATCGAACTAACTCAATCTATATGCATCGGTCGCTGGCACCACAACCCATTTGGACATGTTTTCCTTTATATTTGCATCTATCAAGCGTTATGGCTAGTACACCTTGATATTCTATGTAATACCCAGCCTTACGTCTCTTGTGTTCCCGAGACCGCACATAAGCTGCCCGTAAGCCATGATTCCGCCTAGGCCGACCACGATGTCGTGATCGTTGCCTTGGAATTGTTTATTCCGTCACTCGTACACGAGTTGTCCGCGACCATTTCGTATTCTTTTTTTTAGTTTATCTTATCGAACTGTCATGAGCCAATTATCTTGTTGGGCTGTCTTGAGCAAATGAATTAACTTACCAGGCTGTCTAGAGCCATAATGTATTATCGACCAGGTTGGCGGCAGCGTTCGTGCAGCGTGAGTAGTGAACCCCGTTGCACGTCTCCGTCATACCTGTCGCTAACCATTTCTTTTTTTCTTATCTTTCATTCATTCTTTCTTTTCTTTCTTTTACTTGTTCATTCGTTCATTGATTCATTCACGCATTCATTCATTCGTTGATTCATTCATTCACTTATTCATTCATTCATACATTATGCAACTCCCTGTACGGGAATTGCTGTGGCGATCCATCGGTCCCGAAGCCTTTCAATGTTACTAGTACCCTATTCAGAACGACTATGTTCATAGTCTTCCTCTCATTTTAGTGAACCATTTATTGTTTCATGTCTCAAGTTGTGATACGATTCTAAGTGACAAGCATCTCGTTCATAGTTGAATACGTAAGTAAATCTACTCGAAAAGTAAGCTGTGTGTTTGCACGCACGTGGAGTGCAGTGTGAGAGTTCACATATTTTCTAAGTTCTTTTCCATGTTCTATACAGGCATACAAGATGGGATTATTCCCTTAGCTAGGTGCGTTGAGTTATTTTGTTAGCATGCGCGGTGTTATCGCCTAGCGATTCTAGCAATAGTGTTCGTATTATTATATGTCTAGGCTAAGCAAAGACAGGTTCGTCAGAGCCACCAACCTTACCGATGATCGCATCGGCCGAGCGAGACTCCGAGCGCGCCTTTGAAAGTCTAAGTCGGGATTCTCCTGAAGGGCCAAGTCCATTGCCTTTGCCTTAAGCGAGTCATTTTGTCGAGCAAGACAGGGTTAGAGTAGTTGCACTTGCGCTGTTTGAGTCGGCATTCTGCTAGGACAGAGTGGGTCGTTACAGTCGTCCCCTCTCGGTGAAGAACCTCCGTCGTGCTCGACCAACCCACACCACCCTTGCTCCCAGTCCGAGTGGCCGCAACCGTCGACCCCGGGCGATTGACCACCATAGCTTCCTTCCTCTTCCTTACCCACCTTTGTGCCAAGTGCCAGCCGTCCTCTACAGAGGGAGCGTCTATGTCTCATCAAATAGCTAGGGCCACCGGCAAATCGCTCAATGCCCGATCTCGAGCGTCGTCGCCTGTGGCTAGTAAGCCTCTCCCTTCATCTTCTCCACCATCTCCGCGGTGTTTCACCCTATACCTCACTGGCGCTCCTCCATGTTTTTGTGCTCCGAACTGTCCTTTCCCGCCAACGTCGTGGGCGAGCCTAACCGTCGGAGTACCCCACCCCACACATTGAATAACCTCTTCCCTCGATCTCCTTTCCCTCTCCCTCTAATCCATTTACCTCTCTCACTCTCTTTCTATCTGATTTATTCCTCTCTCTCTCTCTCTCTCTCTCTCTCTCTCTCTCTCTCTTTTTTTCCTTTCCTATTTTGGTTTTGTTTTAATTTGTTTTATTAATTGGCTGGGTCAGTGAGCCCATTAGAAGTGTTGGGTTTAAGCCCAATAAATAAATATGTATTGGAACAATATGTATTGGAATAATATGTTTTGGGCTGGTATACGTAGTATTGGGCTCTAATATTTTTATATTTGATTGGGCTTGGGCCTCAATCAGAAATTTATTATAGTTTTATATAAAATTTATGGGTATATTTTAAGGATTGATTATATGTTGAGCTTATATTTTAAGTGTATTTAAAAATAGACTTTATATATTTAAATAATTATATATAGTACTCTAAATGGGCTTAATTTAATCTTTATAAATATTTCTTTCAAATGGACTTTTAATGTTGGAGTATTTTCAAAAGGTTTTGTATATATATTTCTAAAATATCTGCTATAATTTTAAACATGTATATAGGATGCTGTTAAGGTTTTATCTAAACTGATAAATATTTTCATAATCATTTTCAAATACTTGTTATGCTCTTAAAATTGTTTCCAAATAGTTTTTGTATAGATATATTATATTATTTCTGGTATTTTAAATATAGCTTATTAAATTTAAAATTATTATTATAATATTTTTCTATCTAAACTATAGTTTTTGACCTAAAATTGATTGTCTGTAGTTTCAAAATATTTATTTAAAATATTTTGCCTATTACAATATAGTTTTCAAATATCAAAACTATTTTCTAAAATAGTTATAAGTGTTTACTTATCAAATTCTTCTTGATTATCAATCTTGACCGTGACTAGTCATACGTTCTTACTCCTTATGATTCTGACTACTTCATATCGACCCTAGGCTAATCAGACTGTCCCGAACCCAATGACACGGTCTGTTCCATCGTTAGAGGTCGTTTTACATACTTATAACATTTGTGACTATTTTGTGCCAACATGATCAAGTCACATGACAACTGCAACTTAACTCGAGACAAGTACATTATTGCTTATGTTCTTATTACATTATAATGTTATCCTTTATTGTGTTTCAAGAGTATCCAGTTGAGACATGATTGTGATATGATAGGACTTATTGTATCATTGCTCGTTTATTGATAGTTTAGTGAGTCGAGAGAAAAAATGCCAGTAGATATGTGAACAAACCCCAATGAATGTTAATATGATAGATAAGTCATATATCTCAAATATAGGTTAGCCGTACCTTAAAAATGTGGATAACCATCTATGATGTGCCGTATTAGCCCAGCCGTTGACATGTCGAAAGGTGTTTCAAATGTATTATCTATTTTACTTATACATGTTCATTGCTAGTTGTCTTACAAGTTCTTTCTAATTATTTCTTGTACATGTTTATCGTTTCTAGTTCATACACATATTTTCTTTATTTTCTACTGCATCTCTACTGTCTAGCTTATTTTGTATTAAGTTACATTATTGCAATAGGGTTGTACTTTGCTCTTTTTCTGATTGGATCATGGCAGGTGACTAGTGATGCTTGTTGTCTTATACGCTATGGATCATACGGGTGGAGATAAAGATCTTGGGGGCCGACCTTAGATTTTATATTAGATAGTTTTTTATTTAAATATTTAGCGGGTTTGTTCATGAATATCATTTTTAATGTATTATTGAATTTGTAAATAAAATAGTTATCGTGAGTGAGCAATTAGATAAATTTTGTTGTATTTAAGATTGGCTTTGAGACCTATACAGCGTAATACCACCGATGCTACAATGTAGGCTGGACTTGGCTACGTACTCGTATCCCGAAAAACAGGAGCGGATCATAACAAGTTTTTTGGTGGGCCATGCAGGTTTTTTCACAAAATTGTGCAAACTCATGGTAGTACCTATATTAGTTATACTACTACGAGCCTGCGACTATGAAGTGCTCATTCACAGTTAGAATTAATTTTATGATAATGATTATGAGTAGGTACGTAATAGGAATCCCTTATTCAATTTGAAGGTTGGGTAATTAAGGTTGCTATATAGGCCATATGACTTAGGTAGGAATTTATTGAATTTCAAACCCTATTAGATAACTTAAGAAATTTTCATAGAGGGATATACTATTGTGTTTTGATATAATGGTAGGATCAAAGGTGGGTAGACTACTCGTTTGGTAAATTGGGACTTCCTTGGATTCAATTTCTGATCTTGATCATTTGTGCAATTTTCTTTTCTGCCTTCTCTAAACATCGTCATTCTTATTTATTTCCCAGCCGATACTTACATTTTCCTATCATGATCAACTTGTTGAATTTCTAGAAACTCCTTTGAATTCTTAGGGATATAGTTGGAAGAATATTTGGTGACTTACAATGGCAAAGCAGATGCGCACTACAGCCATTTATCTGAATTATCGAGACTGCAGGATCACTGCAGCTAGCAGCGCACTGGCGAGGCATGACCCCTAAGTTGAAGTAATTTTAAGTAACCGTAGGTTATCGAATATTATTAAAACTATGTCCTAGTTGTCCTATTTGATCTTTGAGTTATTATGTCAATACTGGATAAAGTTAATAGAATATTCGATACCATATCATTATTTGAGTCATGATACCAAGGGTTTACTGTAGCCAGAGGTATACTGGTGAGGAATAAATTCTTAGCAAAGTGACTTTATATATACAAACGGTTTTCGAATATTATATGGACTACATCCTTTTAGCGTATGACTATTGATTTTTATGGTTCACAATTTCGTACACTCTCACTTAAATTTGATTTAATTCTCATTTTATTTCTTGAACCTTTCCTTCTTATCTTTCTATTTTCTAATTGTCATTTGTCATTCTAGTAATCTTTTAAACCTATTTTGATTTCCTTCTACTAGATTCCTAATCATACCTTGAATTTAATTCTATGATCGTGCCTAAATGATTTTGGTTCGTATCGAAACGATTTTGATTGATCATTCTTGATCGCGACTAAACTATTTTGATTATATTTCGATTGTGCAAAATCGTATCTTTTCTTGAGTTCGATTATATTTAGATCATGCATGACCTATTTGATCTTTAATTGTATCATTTTTTATTATATTCCTAGTCGTGCCTAGTCATATCCTTTGAAATTTCGAAGACGAAATTTTTTTAAGGTGCATAGATTTATAAACCCACTTCCCAAGTTTTTAAAACTTTTATTTATTTTGGTTTAGATATTTTTCTAGTTAGAAAATAATTTTTATTTTTAAATTCTATTATATATATATTTTGAAAGGAAACGAGATTTGCCAAATTTATTTAAAAGAGATTTTATATTTACAAAAATAGACTTCTAGAATTATGGATTTATTATTATGAATTATTTTTACGATTTAAATTTGTAAAATATATTTGTGAAGTATTTGATTTATTGCCATCAATTATATTATTGATAATATTAGATGTTATTTTAAATTTATTATTGATTTGGCCAATCAAATCTAGTGTTATACTTGATTTAAAGTTTATGGAAAAATATGTTCATTAAATTCTAAATTCCTATTGTGATCAATCTTTGATTAGATTTGATCAATCTAAATTAGTTTATTTAAAATATATAGGAAAATTTATTCATTGGATTCCTAATCTTTATCTATTTAGGAAATCCTCCATCTATATAAAGAGGAGTCCTCCCTTGGTTTTTCTCCACAACAAAACACAACCAATTTGTGTTATTGTGCCTGTGTCCAAAATCCACCCTCGGGTCACCCGTGTCGGCCTCGGGTCTGCCCCCGGATGATTTTTTACTACATTCAATTACCAATTACATTCATCATTCGTGTTCGACACACCTGACACGATCCTTTCTTGCATCCTGTGTCG